>JAQHUG010000034.1:8078997-8096755 GCA_028555095.1 Dicrostonyx torquatus
CAAGATGCTCTGTGTGTAAGGAGGAGGATGCTTTGTTTTCTCTGACTGGTTCTTTGCAACTCTCAAGAATAAACGTCATGCTAAATGTAAGAGGATGTTCCCAAGAGCTCTCTCTTCTGACCATTTGAAAATCTGAATAGAAGGGACAAGTTTAGGTTCTCTGAGAAGTACCCAAGAGAAGATTTGTTTGAGGAAACACCTGTGCAGGAAAATAGGGAGGAAGTAAGAGAAGGCAGGGAGAGGCTTCCGACCCCTTTGCAGGTCTCACATCTGTGAAAGGAGAGAAGGAGGAAGACAGGAGATTAGCAGGAGAGTCAGACTATTGCCTGGCACTGGACTAACCAGGGGTTTCTTGAGCCAGAATTACCCATTAAGGGGACTCCACGTTGCAGAGACAAGGCTGAGCTATAACTGCCACAACCCTGCTTAGTCACTGGAGCTGACAATGGGCACAACAGGGCGCCAAGAGCTGAGATGTGCAGTTTGTTACCTCCATAGCAGATCTGGACAGAGCGTTTTCCTGGCTATTCTCTAAACTGGAAGAGGTTTACTGAAAGCAGCACTCCTGATGGTTTGGGGATGGGAAAGGACAGCAGTGCAGGGCAGACCACTTGTGACAGTATAGGTTTTGTGCACAGTGTCAGTGTGTCCTTCCTTTCTTTGGCTTTCACTTCCTCCCCGTAGTTTCAGCTAGGCCAATCATGTTGAAAACCCCACCCAAGTTGGTCATGTTCCTCATTTGACAATTAAAATGAAGCTGTATGTGAGTGAGCCTGGGGATATTTTTTGTTTTACCTTTTCAATGAGTTGTGAAACCCTCTTACGCTTTCACGCATTTTATTCCTTGGGATGGAAGGAATCTCTGGTCAGATTATTGCACTCTCCTGCCTTCAGGTCTTACCAATGTGAAACCAGCTATCCAAAGGGCTTTGGCAAAAAAACCAAAAAAGTATCTGTCATCTATCTGTCTGCTCTCTGTGTGCCTGTGCCTATCTAGCGGCATGCCTATCTATATAGCAACCCATATATCCATGAAGGAAACCCTAAACAATATTTTCAGAGACTGAAAAAGTGTCGTAGGACTTGCTAAACATGAAACATTCTCAGAACTTGTCTTGAACTCAGGGCATGACTTGAAGAGTCTCTGAGGTCCTTCATGGGGATGGGACATTTCTCTCCCTGAGTATGGCTGTTTATAAGACTGTATGTCTGGATTCCTTCAGGAGACCATAAACTGTTTCCCCCTCCATGGGAAAACTCATTTTGCTGGTGGGGAATAAGGCTAGGATGAGATGAACTGGATTCTCGGTCAACCTCTTTTCCCACTTTCTGATTTCACATTTGAATGGAATTTCCTTACCATCTTTCGGTCCAAGTCTGACTCAGCCATTGCTAAGTAGACAGAACTAGTAAGTGTCTCTCCCAGATCTACCCTACATCAGGCAGGAAGTTCTCAAGTCCCCCTTCCTCCCTTGCCTGATGGCTGAAGGCAGAATGTCTAGTGGAAAACGCCGTGTCCCTAAACTCTACCGTGATAGAGGGCTACCAGGGTCCCGAAATAGCTACGAGGGGCAGAATGTCCTGATGGTTCACATGGGGCTGGAAATTGAGTGATAAATGAGTATTTAGTAAGGGAAGTTTACTGAATTTTTAAGTAGATTGTGACAGTTTTGTCTTTTCCAGAAAAGAAGCTATAGGAACCCTTTGAAGAATAGTGCTGCTGTAGGAGAGGAGGTTTGGGTGGAAGGTCAGTCTAATCCTACTTGACAAACACTTCTTCAGTGATATTTTGAATCAAGCCCTCTCGTGAGATGAGTGAGAGATGCTTGCCACTCTCGAGGGCTCAGAGCTAGCTAGGGCAGTGAGATACACAGGGGTGACTTATGCTCTCACTCTGGAAGGCAGCTGCGGTATGTACAGGGAACAGAGGAGGCCGAGAGAAATAATTCTCTGGGAAAAGGATCCAGGGAACTCATATGAGAAGCAGTCTGAGAGAGAGGGGGGGGGAGAGGAAGGGGGAGAGAAGATGGAAATGTCTGATACCAGTTTGTGATCCCTCCACAACCTTGAACTATACAAAGCTTTGCGAAGCACAATTTTGCAACTCATTTGAGTAAACCACTACCTGACAGTTACTTGTCAGCAACACCTGTCAAGAACTAAGACAAAGTTTCCTATAACTCGACTATCTTCTTAGTAAGGATATTCGTATGCTTCGTGGCCGAACTAGCATACTTATGAGGTATGTTCTCATTCCTACGTGGGCTATTCCGTGATTCGTGCGTGTGCCGTATTTATGTCTTTAGAATCCATGAGGGCGCGATTGATGAATCACATCAGGATACGAAGATTCCAGTTTGTAGACCTGAGTTGGTCCCTTACTTTACAGTGTGCTCATCACACACAAAACACTGGCATTCAGGGGAGAGGGACTGCTTCTCTCCACAGAGCAACTTGGCATTGCACCAGCGTTTTAGTTTTCCAGCTTCACCTTATTTCACCTGCCCACTGTCCAGTCCTGCTTGGCCACACTGGGATCCTCTGGGCTCTGAGTCATAGCTGTTCGTCTGCTTGGAAAGCTTTCTTCTTGTGACAATCTCATTCTCAGCCTCCATGTCACAGTTCATTGTCTATTGCTTAAAGAGCCCTGACTTAATTCGACATCAAACATTGGTCTTTCTCAGGTACTTTCTTTTTTTTTTAAATTTTAATTTTAAAACAATCTTATTTTACATACCAATCCCATTTTCCCTCCCTTCCCTTCCATCGTCGCACTCTCCCATCTTCTCCCAAACCCACCCCCATCCACTCTTCAGAAAGAGTAATGCCTCCCACAAGGAGTCAATTAACTCTGTCATATCACTTGAGGCAGGACCAAGATCCTCCCCCCTATATCTAGGCTGAGCAAGGTATCCCTCCATAGGAAATGGGATCCAAAGAGCCAGTTCATGCACTAGGAATAAATACTGGCTCCACTTTTTAGTGGCCCCACAAACTGCTCTAGTCACACAACTGTCTCCCGCATTTAGGGAGCCTACTTCGATCTTATGTAGGTTCCCCAGCTGTGAGTCCCATTAGCTTGGGTCAGCTGTTTCTGTGGGTTTTCCCATCATGGTCTTGGCCGCTTTGTTTATAA
Source organism: Dicrostonyx torquatus (assembly GCA_028555095.1). NCBI lineage: Eukaryota > Metazoa > Chordata > Mammalia > Rodentia > Cricetidae > Dicrostonyx > Dicrostonyx torquatus. The sequence goes on from JAQHUG010000034.1 coordinate 8,082,134, forward strand.
TATCACTCCTCTCTCTCTATGACTGGACTCCAGGAGTTCAGCCCAGTGCTCAGCTGTGGATCTCTGCATCTGCTTCCACCAGATACTGGATGAAGGTTCTATGATGACAATTAAGGTAGCCATCAATCTGATTATAGGGGAACGGCATTTTAGGTACCCTCTCCACTATTGCTTAGATTCTTAGATGGGAAATCCTTATGAATTCCTGGGAATTTCCCTAGTGCCTGGTTTCTTGCAAATATCCCTAGTGCCTGGTTTCTTCCTAACCCCATAATGGCTCCTTTCTTCATGGTATCTCTTTCCTTGCTCTCCCTCTCTGTCCTTCACCTAACTTAAACTTCCTGATCCCTCATATTCTCTTCTCCACTTCCCTTCTTCCTTCCCCACTCCCCTGACATCCTCCCTTGTCCCCCCAACACTGCCATGTTACTAAAGAGATCTTGTCTACTTCCCCTTCCTGAGGGGATCCATGCATATCTCTCTTATGGTTCTCCTTGTTTTTTTGTCTTCTCTAGGGTTGTAGACTGTAGGTTGGTTATCCTTTGCTTTATGTCTATCCACTTATGAGTGAGTACATACTGTGTTTGTCTTTCAGTGTCTGGGTTACCTCACTCAGGATAGTTTTTTCTAGTTCCATTCATTTGACTGAACATTTTAAGATGTTGCCTTTTTACTGCTGAGTAGTACTCTGTTGTGTAAATGAACTGCGTTTTCTTTATCCATTCTTTGATAGAGGCACATCTAGGTTGCTTCCAGCTCTGGCTATTACGAATAATGCTGCTATGAACTTAGTTGAGCAAATGTCCTTGTGGCATGGTTCTGCATCCTTTAGGTATATGTCCAAGAGTGGTATTGCTGTGTCTTGAGGTAGATTAATTCTCAACTTTTGGAGAAGCCACCATACTTACTTCTAAAGTGGCTGTACAAGTTTGCACCCCCACCAGCAGTAGAAGACTGTTCCCCTTACTCTACATCCTCCTCAGCATAAGCTATTGCTGGTGTTTTTGATCTTAGCTATTGTGGCTGATGTAAGATGGTATCTCAGAGTCATTTTGATTTGCATTTCTCTAATGGCAAAGGATTCTGAGCCTTTTGACCATTTGAGATTCTTCTGTTGAGAATTCTGTTTAGGTCTGTACCCCATTTTTTAATTGAATTATTTGATATTTTGATATCTAGTTTCTTGAGTTCTTTGTATATTTTGGAGATCAGCCCTTTCTCCAATGTGGGCTTGGTGAAGAATTTTTCACATTCTGCAGTCAGCTGTTTTTTCTTGTTGACCGTGTCCTTTGCCTTACAGAAGTTTCTCAGTTTCAGGAGGTCCCATTTATTAATTGTCGAATTCAGTCTCTGTGCTTCTGGTGTTATATTCAGGAAGCAGTCTCCTGTGCCAATGCATTCAAGGCTACTTCCCACCTTCTGTTCTATGGGTTCAGTGTGACTGGATTTATCTTGAGGTCTTTGACCCATTTGGACTTGTCTCTCAGGTACTTTCAACTGCATCATTCCCTTTATTTCCATCACAATACTTGTTAAAATATACTTTTTTTCTTTGTCCATTTATTCATCTGGTAATTTAATGTAGTATCTAAAACAAATGGAAAGCTTCTGATTCTTCTCTTCTAGGCAGGCACCTGATCCAGTGTTTGTGGAACCAATGATGAATACAAGTAGCTCGCTGTAATATTAATGTCACTTTAAGTCCCTTAGCTCTTTGACGAGAAGATATTTGTCTTGGGGTACTGATATGTGAGAAAAAGACAAATGGCTCTGTTTCATGATCAAGACACAAATAGCTACATGTCCTTGGGCAAATTGCCACCATCCTGAGCCCAGGTTTCTCCTTGTGTTTAATGAAGCTAATAATAGTCTACCTAATCAAATTGGTTAGAATTAGTAAGATAGATACAGAATGTAAACTTCTGAGCCCAGTGCCCGTCACACTACAGGTGTTTAACTAAGGCTAAATAAACAAGAAATAAAGCACACAGTTCTTTGTTTCTCTTTGTGCATTTCCAGAACATCCCTATCTTGCTATAACTACCATGGCTCCAAGCAAGAACAGGACGCAAGCGCACAGAAGCAAGTAAGTCCTCTTTAGGTACTCACTCTTTGTAACCATGAGGTCAAACACTGCAGAGGGAGGGACGTTAGTGCTTGTCCCCATCATGTAAGATGGGGCATTCCACTACACTATCAAGCGTTTCAAGAGGTTGATGGGTGGAGATGTGGGGTGGTAAACATGGTAGTCAAGGCCTGATTATTAGATGGCAGTCATAGTTTGGGTCTACGGTGTGAGATAGCAAATAGGAAGAGGTCGCTGGACAGCTGTCTTGGAAACAAATATGGGGATGCTCCTGAATGCTGAGATGAAGTTCAACTTTATTCTGTAGATGTTGGTGAATATTGAGCCAGCTAACAATATAAGATGTGGATTAAAAAAAGAGGAAACTGAAATTTTTCCAGAACTTTCCCTCAAGATGTCTAAGGAAATCTCTAACTATGGTTCTCTGGGGATTAGCACGTGTTTTTCCTTGAAGTGGGGGTATTAATCTCTGGCACACAGGAGCTTACCTTATTAGAGAGAACAAAACACCAAATCAAAGCCTGGCTAATTCAATTTTAAATAGCAAATTTGTAGTTCCTTAGTGTCTTCCATGAGTCAGGTTTTGAGTTAATGGCCTAGGTGGGAGTGAGGCTAAAAGCACATCCCCCACTATTAACAGGACTTGCTTTCCCAAGCAAGGCCACTGAACAAGTGACTTTGTAGTACATGGCTAAGGGCCTGTAAGATCGGCATGGACTATAAGTGGCTCCGATATGAGGTAGAAGACACAGAATAAAAGAGGATGAGGGTAAATCATGAAAAAATATTTCTTAAGAGTGTTTCTGTGGTGATTATAAGGAGTGACAAAGATCATCAAGAAGACTGTAGCCTATAAAACATGGATATATATGTACGTAATAATATTTGGGTGGTGTGGATCTAAATCCCCATTCTAGATGTGTGATAATTCATTAGAACAAGTTGTTCTATGCCTCAGTCTCCTCACCACAAAACTGAAAAGAGTGATTCCCATAGGGTTGGTAGGGTCAGGAAAGGCTTCCTGGAAAGTGCCTGGTGATAAATATGTTAAATGTTGAGGACGCCTCTATTACCTCAGTGTCTCAATGGCTCAGCTCTAGCATCTCAGTGACCAGCAGCTATAGACTGTGAGTGGGAATAGCTGAACTGAGCTAACGTATAGACACCATTAAATTGTACCGTTACGTCTGTTCTGAAACGTCATTGTTATTTTTCAACCACTCAAAAACATAAAAGCCGTTTTTAGCTCTCTAGTCATATAAATTCAGATGGAGTGCTGGATTTGGTTTTTGAATCATGGCTGCCGGTCCTGACGGCAGTGTGCCTAAATCTGTCATCATTACCCACTGCATTAGTAACTGTTTTCATTGGTGTGACCAAATATCTGACATGCAGGAAGGGATTATTTCAAAGTGTGGGTTGAGGAGACAGAGTCCATCATGGCAAGCAAAGCACAGGGGTAGGAGAAGGAGGCTGCTGGTTACACCAAATGCCTAGTCAGGGAGCAGAGTGAACAGGAAATGGGGCTGATCTATAAAAGCTCAAGACATGCACTCAGTGACTCCATTCTTCTAGCAAGGCATTATCGTCTAAAGCTTCCACGAGTTTCCTAAACATCACCACCAGCTGGAGACCGAGTGCTCAAACACAGGAACCTGTGGGGATACTTGAAATTCTAACCCTAACATCAACCCAGGAGATAGGTTGAAAAATGGAGTCTAAAGTATGAGTCTAAGAGAGAAAAAATCACAGAAGATCCCAGAAAAGACTTTCTGCTGTGTGGGTATTTGTTCACTGCTCTCAACAGTGAAGCCTTGCAGCAAGGTTGAATGCTGACACTAGCCCCCTTCCTTTCCTCTGATTTCTCTCTACTGATCAACGTGTGTGTGTGTGTGTGTGTGTGTGTGTGTGTGTGCGCGCGCGCGCGCGCGCGCATGTATGTGTTATTTCTGGAGTTCTCAAGATGACAAAGGAGAGGCAAGTAAAGAACCTGGAGAAAAGAGGAACTGAGATGAAGAGAATGTCTTTTTGAGAGAGCACCGGCTCTTATCTTGGGTTCTACTACGAATCCCGTACAGGAATGAATCAAGTTTTATGTAGAGGCATCTGAGCATGAAAAGCTGAAGCCCATGGTACACACCATCCACCCCCAAACTACTCAAGCTTGGTACCCTTTGGGGGAAGAGTCAGTGCTCTGAGGAGAAAAAGAAGGGTGTAAATCACGGCATGAATGAAATGAGAAAATATGAGTACCAAGAAACAGTTCTTAATCTGCAGTCATGCCCTTCTCACATCCCGAGGGTGAAAGCATCTATTACACCTGAGTTGCCTTGCTTCTTTTAAGACTTCTGAGTAGGGTAAGCTCATTTCCTTTTTACAATTTTTTTTTGTGTGAAAAGACTATTTGAATGTTTTACAAATTTTCCGTTTCCCTTTCTTATACTCCAAGATAACTCAAAGCCGTTGTGCAGCCAATGAGCCTCAGCAGACTTGCCTTGCTCATTTCTCTGACTACTTCATGGCCTCGTTAGTACAACATCCACATTCATCTTTGGAAATTCGCCTTTGACTCCCCTGCTTTGCATCCATCGGTGGTCTACACAGGGGCCTACACCATCCTTTAATGCAGGATACACTTTATCTGAGACTCTTTATGCCTTTCCAATTCTGTTTCTTCCCTCACTGTGGGTTTAAGTCACTACAGTTTCTGGAAGTTGAAACTTGTTCATGTGTCTCTGTCTGTGCTATGCCATTCTCTTAGGTTTTCTGTCCAAGACCAGCTTAATTCATATGAAGACAAGACATAGCAAAGGAGACAATTTGAAAAAGTTTTGTAGCAACCAGACCTCTAAATTCTTTCTTGCTTCTGCCAAGGGTCATATTCATGAACTGTTTTGAAGAACAAGCACCATTCCAGGGTGGTGGTGGTGGTTAAGTCCAGTTGGTTCTATGGACTCTGGAGCATTACACATCCTGTTTAATAGTAGTTCATGTAGGAGGGTTCATCTTTATTTCTGTGCTTTTATTGGTTAAATAAAGAAGCTGCCTGGGCCATTTGATAGGGCAGGACTTAGATAGGTGGGGAAAAGAGAAGAGGACGCTGGGAAGAAGACTGGGTCAGAGAGAGTTGCCATGAGGCTCCCACTGCAGATGGATGCAGGTTAGACTTTTCCGGTAAGTCACCACCTCGTGGTGACATACAGACTTTTATAATGGGTTAGTTTATGATGTGAGGGCTAGCCAAGAAGAGACTGGTGATGATGGGCCAAGCACAGTTTAAATGAATATAATTGTCATGTGGTTATTTTGGGCATAAGTAAGCAACTAGCGGCTGAGCGTGCCAGCGGCTGGCGGCTGGGACCTGGGTGCAGGGAACACAACACACACCCTCTCCCCCTCTTTTACAAGTTCAAGATCCAACAATGGATTTTCTTTCAGTAAAGATAGGAACCATGCCTGAACACCTAAAGCTGTCTGTTGGGAGCACAGAGAGGGGTGTGGACAGATAGAGGACTCCATAGAGAGCAGAGAGAAGAAGGAACTGTGTTAAGCTCCTCAGCACTGGCTAAGGACATGTGGACCTGGAGAGTGAGAAAAATTTGAAGGTGCAGAAATGGTTGAAAAAGCAAGCATGGCCAAGTTTGGTTGTCAGAGTTGTCTGTACAAAGGTGACAAGACAGGAGAACACTGGACTTGAACTGAGAGGAGATAAACTGGGAGAAAGGAAGCACTGAAAAAATAAAAGGGACAGGTGAGAACCACATAGAGTCACAGACACCACATTGTCTGTAGACTCAAACAGAACAAAACAAACCCTGCTCTCCTGATATAAACTGGACAGACAGCAGTAGGTAAAGTACCCAAACTTGAACAGGATGCTGCTAGTGTTCTTTCCACCATCGTCATGGTGATCAGTGCTTTAGAGTGTCTTCCAGACCTTTGGTCTATGATGGCCTTCTTCTAACTTATTACTAAAAATCCCTAGGTAGGCAGTAGAATGTCCTATGGGCATAGGAGGACACTTGTTAACAAGGATATTGAAAAACCTTCTACGTCCCTCTTTCTCAACCAAGTCTATAGTCATCAATAGCACTGCAAATGCAGGTTTTTTTTTTCTCCCCTTTACAGTCAGCGGGAGCTTGGATCACAAACTTCCACATGGCTTTCGGTGACAGCATGGACCATTGACATTCACATGGTTGTTGGCACCAGCACATGCCATGGCCCTCAACACGGTCTCCAGTGGCAGTACAGACCATGGACATCAACATGGTCCTTTGCTACAGCATGGACCAGAGACACCATCATAGGTTTCAGCAACAGCACAGGCCAAGGACACCAACATGGACCTTGATAGCAGCCCAGCCCATAGTCCTCAACATGGCTTTAGGTAGCACCAGACTACAGGCATCTGGCTGAACCTCGGTGGCAGCATGGGCCATTGACAACCTCCATTCTCTTCACCACACACGCTCCCCCAAGAAACAGCTTAGACAGAAATCCATTAAGGAAAACTCTTAAAAATTAAGATAAGGATGCCGAAGTGTTGCTCTATATAGCTGATGGCTTTTGGAGGTGAAAAGGGAAGGACTCAATTTTCTTTGAGTGGCTAGCCACTGGGGCTTTGACCATGATCCAAGAATATATATGTATATATGAATGATACAAATCAGACTTGTTTTTCTTTTCTCTTCCTCCTCCTTCCTCTTCTTTGTCTTCAGGGAGTTTGTAAGGGAGGGGGACAGACCTTGGAGGACTGAAAAGTGAGTGTGATAGGGGTTCAGGATGCTAAATTCCCAAATAATCAATAAAAAAATCATGCTGGAAAAAATGATAGAAAATATTGAATAGGCTGGAGAATATTCTTGTGTGTGTGTGTGTTTGTGTTTGTTGTATGTGTTTGCCTATACACCTGTGTGTATTCACCAGCCTTTCAGTGAATGAAGGACTTTTCTAGCTCACATGGCCTTTAAAGGGAAAAAATAGAAACACTTGAGCAGTAAAGAACAACAGTACCAATAACACAATTCTCAACTTTACATAAGAAAGGCAATAGGTTATTGCCTTGCTGTGTACAGTCCCCTTAGGGGAGAAAGCTTTAACTGGCTAAAGATGGTCCTCAGTACTAGTACTGATTGGCCTCTGATGTGATTCTGAGTCCCACCACTTGTCACTGTTCCTCTCAGATGGCATATAGATTATTTTTTATAGCTATTCAAATAGCATCTTCTGAACCTACACAAGGCATCAAGAATTGCTACCATGTACCTAGGCCGTGTACTTATTGCTGTAGTATTAACAAAAACCAAGTCTTGGAAACAGTCCAGGTGCCCGTCAATGCCAGAATGGATAAAGAAAATGGGATGGATATACACAATGAAGTATTATCCCACCATTAAGAACAAAATCACATTATCAGGAAAATTAGGAGAACTGCAGATTGCCATGTTAAGTAAGCAACATGAGCCAGACTCAGAAAGACAAGTGTATCTTTTCTTGGCTGTATGGAATCTACACGAAAAGAGGAAGAATGAAAGTAGAAGTGTATTTGGGAAGAGAAAGATGCGGAAGAGAGGGAGAAAAGGAAAATAAATGTGAGGGATAAAGGCAAATCAAAATATCTTATCTCCATGTACAAAAATGTCAATGAAATTCACTATTTGTAGAAGCAATATACACTAATAAGGAAAAGAATCATGCTATGTGTCAAAAAAAGGGAAAGTGAGTGTGAATGCAGAGTTATGATTTTAAATGTTATGTCTTGAAGACCATATATCTAACAGGATAGACACAATCATGCATTTCAAAAGTTAACCTGTTCTTTGACAAATCCATACAAGAGTAGAATAGATTTTGGTCACCCTCCTTCCCCCACCTTCTGTCCTTCCTCTCCCACCTCTAATCTCTCTTTCCACCAAGCCCCACCCAACTTCTACGTCTTCCTGTTTTATTTTAGGTTTTGCTTTGTGACCTGCTGGGTTTAATCAGGGCCACTGATGTGGATGTGACGTTATCTACAGGAGTATGAATAGCATATCAGTGACTACATCACTGAAGACAAGGACTTTCTCTCTTCCAGCAGTCCTTGGCTACTAACTAGTCACTCCCCTGGCTGGGGCCTCATGAACCCTCCTCCATTTATCATGGACTGTTTAAGGTGTTGGTTTTGTGCAGGCTGTAGCAGGCAACTCTACCTGCAGTAAGTTCATGAATGCCACAGTCATTACAAGCCTGTAAGGTGGTTTCCCAAGGGCCTCTTCTTCATTAGCTGATTCAAGCCCTTTCTTCCACAATGTTAGCTGAGCTTTTGAGATCATGGGTGTCCTATTTAAGGCCGAGCACACAAGAGTCATTTGTTCTCGTCACCTTGGGCATCCCCGTATCTCTGCACTAAATGCTGTTCATTGCAAACAGAAGCATCTTTGCTGAAGGCTGAGGGTAGCGCATGTGTATAAACCTAAGTATTTAGGAGACGGCTTGGTAACATGTCAATGTATAGCAAATGTGCATTTTTTAGAGCTATATAGGTAGAAGGGGGCGCTAAACACCCTAAAGCCTAGAAGATAGTGGCTTATCCAGTCTGGACAGAGAATGTTGGGAAGGACCAAGGAAGATCATCTCTAGGAGCTGATGCATCAGTGCAATGAGCTTCTTCTTTCCCTTGGTCCAGCTTTCAAATCACGGCCTTTCAAAACTGGCACTCTCTGAGGTCAACGCACCTGTCAATCCTAATTGTTGTCACTTGCTTAATTATCTGATTGCCTTTGGAATTTCAAAGGACCGAGGCTATTTCTAAATTGCTCACCATGTGTTCATGCTAGCATGTAACAACATCTGACACCTAATAGGTGCCTTATAACTACGGGTTGCATGTTAGAAAAGGAAACACTAGCAGGGAAATTTCTATCCTCTTTCTGCAAGTGCCAACGGGAACGCTCTTGTAACTTTTAATGACCACCTCTTGCATTCCTAACTCCAAGACAGCTCAGTAGGGAAAGAAGGAAACACAGAAAAACACCATGGAATGTTTGGACTGTGTGGCGACGTGGCCATCAGCGGATGCCATGCTTCATTCCACAGGTAGAAAATGGAAGCTCAAAGAAGTTACCTGTTAACTTTAGCACAAGGTCACCCACATAATTAGCTAGCAAATGGAAAGCCCGTGTGTCCAAATTCCTTCATGCGAGCCCCGTGTAGTGGGAAGGACAAGGGACTGGGAAAGCACTTACTGCTTTTGCCTGAAAACAGAACGTGTTTGAATAATGAAGAGCCTCATCTTGCAAGTACGGCTTTGTTTAACAAAATATTTCATGGGATAGGATTATGTTCTACAAAACTCCCCAAATTTCAAGCATGCTTTCTCCAATTCTGAGTAATTGCTTTAGGCAGGTGTGTGTTCCTGCTTGTACAGAGAAGGGAAAAGATTCTCCCTTTTTCATCTGATGTCTCAATTAGGCCCCAGAGGGAAATGTTGGTAGCAAATGCTTATTTCAACTGAAACATTCCCTTGAAAAGTGAGGTATGAAATCCTTTAGGGGTCCCACTGTTCTTCAGGATTCATTTTGAACCTGTAGAATTACATTCTAACAGCTTTCAGACCAAACTACATTAAGAAGAGAGATTGGACAGCTTAAATTATTATTATTATTATTTAAATTTGGAATTTCAAGACAGGATTTCTTTGTGTAGTTCTGACTGTTCTGGAATTTGCTTTATGGACCAGGCTGGCCTTGAACCTGAAAAACTGCCTGCTTCTGCCTACCAAGTACTGGGATTAAAGGCATGTACCACCACTACCCAGCTTAAATATGTACATACATACACATGTATATATGTATATGTATATATGAACTCTATAGCTTTGGAGCCTGTCCTGGAACTAGCTCTTGTACACCAGGCTAGCCTCAGACTCACAGAGATCTGCCTGCCTCTGCCTCACGAGTGCTGGGATTAAAGACATGTGCCACCACCGCCCAGCTTAAAATATATTTTTAAATCTGTTAAGAAGAAGAAGGAGAAGAAGAAGGAGAAGGAGAAGGAGAAGGAAGAAGGAAGAAGGAAGAAGGAAGAAGAAGAAGAAGAAGAAGAAGAAGAAGAAGAAGAAGAAGAAGAAGAAGAAGAAGAAGAAGAAGGAGAAGAAGAGGTTTATATTATGACTTGGGAATGATTTGTAAGGAGCCTTCAATTTGTGTGTGTGTGTGTGTGTCTGTCTGTATCTCTCTTTCTGTGGTGGTGGTGGTGGTGGTGGTGGTGGTGGTGGTGGTGGTGGTGGTGGTGGTGGTGTGTGTGTGTGTGTTATCTCTAAGAATGCTCATGTACCATAGATGTCATGGTCAGAGTACAACTCAGCTTTTAGGACTCTGTTCTTTCCTTCCACCAAGTGAGGCCATGAACTCACTCAGGGTTTTAGGCTTGACGTAAATACCCTAATCTGCTGAGTCATCGCACTGGTCTTTATAGAAAATTTTTGAAGCTAACAATGGGAGAAAATTATGAGAGTAAAGGACTAATTGGAGGCCAACAGATATTGTCCACATGGAAAATTCTTAGCAAGAATATCAATAATAAGCTCTAGAGCAGTGGTTCTCAACCTATGGGTCTTGGCCCCTATGGGTGTTTAGGAACATTTTCACAGGGGTCATCTATGACCATCAGAGAAAACACTGATATTTACATTACTATTCATAACAGCAAAATTACAGTTACAAGTAGCAATGAAAAAAACTATGTTTGGGGGGCTCACCACCACATGAGGAACTGTGTTAAAAGGTCACAGCATTGGGAAGGTTAAAAACCAATGCCCTGGAGCAATAGAAAATACGAAAACTTTCTCGTATTATCAATAAAAATTCTACAATTGCTATCATGTATTAAAAACTCATTGTATGTTGACTAGTTTAAGTTATAGGATAACAAGGTCCATAGTACCCTGGTGAAGGTAAATTTTTACCCTCATTTTAAAGAGTGAAATGAGAGGCTGAGATGATTGATCAGTCAGCAAAGTGTGAGCCTTGCAAAACAAGGACCTGAGCTCAGTCCCTCAGAACACAGAGTCAGACATTGTGGCATGTGTCTATTATCTGGTAGTAGGGAGATGGAGGCAGGTGTATCCCAGGCCCTCAGTCTTTGGTTAGCCTAGAATTTTCTAGGCACGTGAGAGATCTTGTCTCAATAAACAAGGTGGATTGCATCTAAAGACTAACAGATAAGTGTGTCTGCCATTTGCAGACACATGCACAAACACATTTGCCTGCACACACACCCATGCATGCTCCCTCCCCAACATACTCCCACAAGAATGAAATGAGTTAAACTCAGTAGCACAGACATAGCTGGAACCCTACCTAGGACTAAATAATTCATGTTAGTGTGGGCCACATAGTGAGACTAGGAAAAAAAGAAGAAAAAAAAAAGAACATAAACAAAAGACAGTGAATGAGACTCAGAAGGTCAAGGCAGTTTGCTCGTGATCACAGAGAGAAAATCATTGAGTTTCATGTTCCTGTACAGAGACACACACAGATATTTATGGGTAAGTATTTCATCAAAGCATTGACTCCAGTAATAGAATCTGGAGAGCATCCAAATCCTGAGCACTTAGAGATGGCCTCAGTGCCCAAGCTAAAACGGGAAAAAGGCAAACAAAGCATAAAGAGGAAGAAGAAAATTGCCCTAACCCCTGTCTTCAGAAATAACCATAAGGATTCAGCAGTACGTATCTTTGCACATCTTTTCTGTTTTTTTTTGGGGTCATACTGGATGTATTGCTTTGCTATCTGGCTTTTCTGTGTGGATAATACCACACATCATTTTCAAGTCATTAGGTATTCATCTATTTACTTTAATAGCTCCATGGCATTATTTTATTATCTTTTATCAATATATATATTATGACGTGTTCAACACACCTTTTATCACTGAACCTATTCTCTTTTAGCCATTTAATGATGCCTTCCCTGTCCCTATCTCATTATGTGTGGGAAGTAACGCTGACTCTCTAAGACCCTTTGCCATATGTCCATACCAATTATGCCCATGTGATTGCTATTGTTTGTATCACTAATCCTGAAGAGCAGACAAAAAAGAGCATTTATTTAGAAGTATAGTTGAAGGTATCTTAAAGCAATCTCTCCTTCTGTGTATTTTTATCTACACAATCATGTAATCACATTGTACTTCATGAAAACTCTGCACGGAGAATGTCTATGAATCAGGTTTATAAACTATCCTAGGGTTTCCACTGCTGGGAAAAGACACCATGACCACAGCTGCTGTTACAAGGGAAAACATTACATTGGGCTGGCTTACAACTAAATCAGAGGTTTAGTCCATTGTCATCATGGTGGGAAGCATGGGGACACACACAGGTAGGCATGGTGCTGGGTGCTCTACATATGTAGCTAAGAACTCTACATACGGATCTGCAGACAGCAGGAAGAGAGAGACACTGTGTTTGTCTTGTGCATTTGAAACTCCAAAGGCCAACCCCAGTGACATTTCCTCCAGCAAGGTCACATTTAAACCAACAAGGACACACCTACTAATAGTACCACTCTCAAATGACCAAACTTTCAAATATAAGAGCCTATTGAGGCCATTCCTATTCAAAACATCATATACCCGTACATGACTGAAGCATGTCTTACATTTAATGGATACTCAGTAAGAGGCCATGGGAATAAAGGAAGACAATATATATTTCCAGCATTGAAAAATTAAAAATAATTCAAACACTGGTTCTAAAAATTTTGACAGCAATTAAAAGAAAAAGAAAAAGTCAGTCAGTAATGCTAGGGAAAAAAAAAGGCCATCAAAGTCTGTGATAGAATTTTAGCTATTTTAGTAATGTGGGCCTGGGTGAAGAAAAAGCAAAGGGTTCTTGGAAGAGGCAAAAGGGATAGGTGTTTCATTTATAACGACATCATAGATTTTCTTTGGCAAATTTCTGTACTATTTTAGAAAAGGTAATAAATACCCGAATTCCATTTTGTTAATGTATTTCTAACTTTGAGTTGATTTGGTTAGAGAGTGGATTGTATACCTGTTTCTCTTAAACAATATGCTTCCAGTATTGCTGTATTGCCAGAAAGTAGTAAATTCTTAGAAACATCCCACGAAGCAAAAACTAGTGTAGTCTCAGTTTTACCGCATTGTGGCCCTGAGATCCTCAGCAGCTTGCTCATGGTCACCAACTAGGAAATGTCAAGGTTACGATTTGGGGCAAGTCTGCTGGGCTTCAAAGTTCATGTGGCTTATGACTAAGTATTAACTTGTGAGAGTCTCAAATCAGCTCTTCAATTAAAAAACACTTAAATACTCTGAAAAGACAAACTATTACCTTTGGATCACTGTGTGCATTTAGGAGGTACCACTGAGACGAGGTGTGTGGTAATTTCATCATGACATCCCTTTTTGACCTTAGTAAGCCATGAACTTATGTTGTAGACTTCTTCTCTATGGGCCATACCTCCTCTATATTCCCTCCACTCATGGATGCATCCTATTTTGGTTCCTAGCAGTTTCTTGTTCAAATTTCCACCATAATATTTAGCCTTATGCCACTGTGTGCCTTTGTAAAAAAGCATTTCACCAACCTTCATATGTTCTGTGTTCATGTGGCATAGTGGCCACCACATATGCGTTTACATTTTTCTTCAATGAGATCCTTCGTTACTCCTTCACCACAGACATTCTTTAGAAAACCCCAAACCCCAAAATGAGCATTGTAATTTACTGCTGCTATAGAAAAGTGTAAATATAATGTCTGTGGTTACCCAACTCTTCCTGCAGAAGGCTTCCTTTGTTAAAATTAAGAAAACACTTAATTTGTCATATTCGTAAAGCACTTGCTGTCATAACTTCATTGTGCCGTATTTGGTGTCATGAGTGTGAGGACAGAATGCTGTCTGTGGTGCTCAGCAGGTTCTCTTCCTTTGTTTCTTGAAACCGCTCGAATAAAAAATACAGTGCCTCATCTTAGTAGGATGGGTACATCTTGTTTCATTATCCATTCTCTTGTCATGCAGGGACTATAATCTCTTATTCAACTTGTTTCCCATCGCAATCACTCTCTCTGTGTTCCTCTCCTGGATTCTCTTTCATTATTTCTTCTTTGTATTAGCTGTCTTCAGAATCTGGCCTAGACATTTCCTTCTTCGGCCTCAAAGCAGCTTTTAGCCCTCAAGTCTTTATAGCTCCTACTCTAATAACATCCAAGACTGTCCAGAATATGGACATTAAAGCTTTCCAAAGTGGAGAACCAATTGATCTACTTGGGAGTGAGGTATCCACCTCTGTTTCTAAGTTGGAAAGGGTCACATGGAATAAGGCCGTGATGATCTCAGAAAGGAAATGGGGATGTAATGCTAACACAATGGATAGGATAATTATAGGACGTTAGAACTCTTCCTTTCTATCCACTACCTATTCAATACCTTGAATATTTCTTATGCATACTCTCACTTTTTCTTTCATCCCTGATCTTTTGACCTTCATGTATATAGAGAGTAGAATACCTAGGTAGTTTCCTTCTTTTT
>JAQHUG010000034.1:8100297-8115570 GCA_028555095.1 Dicrostonyx torquatus
CTTGTGGATAGTTATCAGATGACAATGTCTTGAAGTGACAAGAGTCATTTCTCTCCTCCTATCATGAAGGATCTAGAGACTGAACTTGGGTTCAGCCTTTACCCACTGATCCATCTTGCTAGCCCTATTTTTATCTTACTTTCAAGTAAGTCCATGAGATAGAGATTCTAACTGCTTTTCCTTTCTGTTACTTCCATCTCTCTGTCCTACAGAGGACCATCTATTCATAACCTCCTGTGCTTTTTTATTTCCCTCTGTTACTTCTATTTGGTTCCTCAAGTACAGTAAGTGGTATACTTTCTTGGGATTTTGGTCCAAACTACAAAGAAAGCCATGAAGATGACCGATGTAGGAAGTGAATTCACAACCCCGACTCTGAGAGACTGGTGCACTGACCACTGAGAAATAGAGATAAGATTCTTGCACATCTGCCCACAGAGAGGTGTGACTCAGAACTAGCATCAGCAAGGACCCTGCTGCAAGTATAAATTAATATGGTCTGTGTTTTCATGGCACCAAGTACATGTGGTTTTTTTTAGAGAGGATACTGGAGGACCAGGCAAATTGCCTTTTTTTTGTTTTCAAAAAGTAAATACTTCAGTCAGAAACATCATTGCTTATCTTTCAGAAGCCATGAGATGTAGTCAAGAAAAATGAGAGAATTGCTAGATGGAAGAATTGCTTAGAAAAAAATGGCTCCTATTTAGCTGTTTTGTTTCTGATTAAATGTTGCATCATCTCAAAGTCTTCATTGATTTCCAGGAGAATGAACAACAGATCCACAATGCTCAGGAGTTATAAACAAGATGTATTACTGAGACAGTAGTGTACTTCATTTGTAAGAAGCTATCAGAAAGTAAAAAGCAACCCTAACAAAGAGCCTTCCAGGCCAGTGATGACCTTGAAAAGGTTCTCCGTGTATTTCTCTGTGTCTGCTTATTGTGTAGAAATGAGACTGTAAGGTATTTCTGTACAGCTTTCTCCTCTTCTTTCTCAATAGAGCCGAGGGATTTCAATGTTTCTACGTACTTGCCTACGGTATTGTTTGGGAGCCTGTTATCTCTGTCTTGTCTGTCTTCAGATGGTGGGAGGTAGCAGGTTCCTTTCATCCTCTTTCAGCATGCAGGGCCTGGTGTTTTTGTTGACTTTATACTTCAGGGATTGAAATATGAGGCTTTAGAGGACTAAGGGGTTAATAGGTTTACTGGTCAAATGCACAAAAGGTCAAGAATCAAAAGCAAGATTCTTGACTCTAAGTCCCGTGCTCTTTTTCTACATCTCTGAATTGCATGTGTGGTCAAAGCTGGGTAACGCACTATCAAGAGCATCTGAGGGGAACAGATAGCAGAGATCTCCTGTTCTGTTTGCTTGAGAAATTTCAGTTTTACATCAACTTTGAGACCCCAAATTTTCACAGATGGGTGAGGTTACAGGGTGGGGTGTGTGGAGGAGGCAGCATTGGGAAAGGAACTTTTGAGCTCAGGTTTGCAAAACCCACAGTTGTACAACAGCTCAGTGCTAGCCAACATCCTGCGGTGTGCAAAAAGCTACCAGGACAGTGCATGGCCACCTGGAGTCTCAATTCTGCTTTTACAACATAGCTGCACGGCCCTGCCCAGCCTCGCCACTGCACCTCATCAGGCCTTGAACATTTTGACTTTCTGAACCGTCCAGGCTGATTTTCCATTTGACTCTAACAAGTCAAAGTGTTTCTCGAGTCTCACTCCAAGTCGACTTGCTGTGGAAGAAGGCAGATAGGCTTGGATGTCTTCAGATCATGCTCAACAATGGATGATGAGCAAAGGTGGCTGTGTGTTCTGTCCTATTATGTAAGTGAGAACCGATCTTCCAGTTACCGTTCAGATGTTCATAGCTGTGACTTACTGAAAATTGAATTTGGTCATGCCCCTCCCTGTCTAACATTGTTCCATACTTCTAGCAGGAAATTCAAGTTTCCCTACAGCCAGGCTGTTCCCCACTTCTACATCCTCACTACCATGTTGTTTTCAGCAACACCAGATTTCCTGTAGTTTCTACACGTTCATTCAATTCCTCCCTCCAGGAGAATTGTCCTGGTTCTCTTTTCTGTCAACTTGATACAAGCTGGCGTCATCTGTAAAGAAGAAATCTCAATGGAGAAAATTCTCCTGACCAGATTAGCTGATTGAGCAATTTCTTTTTTTAAAAATTTCTTTATTTCATTATTTTTTTATTGATTTTATTGAGCTATGCATTTTTCTCTGCTCCCCTCCCTTCTTCTCCCCTGCGCTTCAACTCTCTTCCATGGTTCCCATGCTCCCAATTTACTCAGGAGATCTTGTCTTTTTCTACTTCCTATGTAGATTAGATCCATGTATGTCTCTCAGGGTCCTCATTGTTGTCTAGGTTATCTGGAATTGTGATTTGTAGGCTGATTTTCTTTGCTTTATATTTCATCATAGGTGACCTCCCTTTGGTCCAGCTTCCCCTTATTTACAGAACCCTAAGATTTCATATACTGGGACCTCCATGCCAGTGGGTTCTACATCCAAGAATTTCTACAACTACAGATTGAATAAAGAAAAATTCATCCGTATACAACATGTTTGATTTGTTTTCTTGTTATTCCCATGCAGTAAAGTATAGTATTTTAACATTTATGTTCCATTAGGCACTATAAGTAATCTAGAGATGATTTAAAGTGTCTGGGAGGCCCTTTATTGATTATATATTTAAAAAAACAGCATCTTTTTGTAAGGGAGTTGAGCATCTTGATGTTTTGGTATCCATGGTGCAGAATCAGGTGAGCTAAATGTCCTGGAGCCAGTTTCCTGCAGATACCAAGGAACAACAGGGATCTGTGATAATTTCTAAATCACTCTCAAAATCCACATCTTAAGTTTGTACTTCCAACACAGATCAAAAATCTTTCACCTAGTAGCACATTCCAGAGCAATGGGCGCCTGCTAAACATGCAGCATTAATGAAGGAGAGAGCATCAGTTGACTTTGAAAGGGTCCATTGCTTATCTTTCCCAGCTGCAAATTGTCTGGATGGCATTGATGGTTTTTCTCTAGTACTGCACTTAGCATATTTACTTAAATATTGGCAGTGATAAAAGGGTGGGTAAGAAGTTGCACATTCATCAAAAGTAGGCAGCCTGATAGAAGTACATAAACATGGTACTCATCTCAAAATTAAATTACCGTATGTACATGGCTTGATTTGTCATTTATGTACTTGGATATTTATATACCCATCATCCTTAATCACCTGCAAGAACGAATGGTTGCATCTAAGAACAAATGTTTTCAACATAATCTAATGGTTAATTGAAAATTCCTTCTGGGAGGAGAAAACTCAAGGCAGGAAAGGCTTTGTAAGAGAAGAGCAAGACTCAGGAATAATATACACCCTGAGTTGAGTTTAACCTATATGGCTGGTGAGATACCTCCAATGTGTTCCTTTTAAAGGATGATAGACAGAACGACAGCTCAGCTTATGAGACAGAGCGAAAATTTGGCATTGAGAGATGTATGACAGGAAGGTCATGCAGTGTCTCCAAGTCTCTTGTCTCATAGTTAATTTGAGAATAATGGTCCAGCTTTGCTGTTGAATTGTAAAACCATCAAATGCACAACAGTGCTTTGAGATACTACATAAAGCTCCTTTGCATTCAGTCTTTTCACACCCACATAGTCATCTCACGAAAATTGGGTTTTCAATCCCCCAAATCATTGCTGTTCCTACTACTACTTTTATCGCTGCTACTTCTACTCTTGATGACAGCAATAATAGCAACAGCTAGTGTTGTTTGAAAGTTTAGCATATATTTGCCATACTTTTTTTTTTTTTTACAAGAGTTAAGCATTTGTAACTCATGATACTCTTATGGCTTATCTTCCATGATTTCTCCATTTTTGGAGATAAAGAGCTGGTAACCCAGAGAGGCTAAGTCACTTGCTTATGAGCACATAGCTCAGAACCACAAGGTGTAGGATTTGAACTCAAGCACAGACCTGAGAGTCTAAACACTGCGGACTCTCCAGTCCCTATCTAATGTGAATAGTGGAGTTCACTGGGACCACAGCTGCACTCTGCTTTCTTTCAGAGCAATGACCTCATTTCATCCCTGCAGAAGGTCTATGAAACAGAAGTCGCTGTCTGTAGTTTAAGGCTGTGAAACCTGGGTCAAAAAGATTAAGGTATTTGCCCAAAGTCACACTGCTCTCAACTAATAAATTCAGACCTTAGCTCTTTGGTGGTGGTGAGGAGAAAGTTTTTCTCCTTTGTTTCAGACTTCGCGCTACTTTCCCGGACACATTTCCATAGGAGGAGCTAACTTTGGAGACCCGAGCTCAGGATGGAGCATTTTGAGTTGTTTGTAAAGTTCCCCCTTTTCTGCCATAGTCAGCCCATGATGTGAATTGGTCCTGCAAGCACCCAGTAGCTTTGTGAGCTTGCACTGAGCTACAGTGGGCTTCCATTCCAGATGTCACCAGCATTTGAAGAAATTAGCCTGGGAATACATTCGTGGGTAAACTCAACTCGTGATGTCGGGGTCACCTTCTTCCCAGGTGCTGACCTTGTCACACTTCCCCTGCGGGGAGCATGCGGGTATCCTCAGATGGAGCGTACCCATGTCATTTCTCTTGGTAGATTTTAAGCACGAGCCCTGTCTCCTGCTGTCTGAAGCTTTGCATACTGCACATCTGGCCCTGATTAACCTGTCTCAACTGCTCAGCCTGCTGGCTCTCAATTATGTCATCTTGTAGTGTCACTGCACCTCACGCTCAGCTGCTCCTTCAGCTAGGGCTCACCTCTTCAAACTCTTGTCTTGGTTGACAAGAGTCTCAGCTTAGGTCTCTTTCTGTGTGTCCTTCCTCACACAGCTCCCACGGGCCACTTCCCCATTTGCTCTTCCACCACTTTTAATTTCATTTTTCTTCTCGTTGTGACTTTTATGATCCCATTTAATAAAAATTGTAAAATGTTACATTGTGTTGTATTATCATGTGTATCTTTCTGTCTCTGTTTATACACATGGACACATGATTATGATAACATACATGTCGGGGTAAACGGACAAACTTTGTTGAATAGGTTCTCTCATTCTACCATGTGGGCTTCCCAGATTAAAGTTGGATCCTCAGGTTTGGCTGCAGGCTCCTTTACCAAATAAACCGTCTTTCCTTTCCTGTTTAATACATTCCTACTGATACTATGTGTTTAGCCACCCATTTTCTGTATTATTATAAGCTTTTTTGTAGCTTCTAGCTTCCATGCTAATGCCAGAATCATGCAGAGGTGCTCAATCTATAGCTGTTAAAGCACTGATTTCCATCACTGAAGTAACAAAATACTTCCAAAGAATCTCTTCAACCCGATTCCAGTGCATCTTCCAGGTGCAGATACTTTCCAAATGTGTTCTTAATGCCTAACGTGGATGAAGGCCTCAGTAAACGAGAACCAACAAGAATTTTAACTTGATTTTGGGGCATGGCCTGCCAATCCATGGTAGCAGGGTTACGAGTGGCTTCTATCCATCCATATCCTTCTTTAGATATTTTTATATCAGCTCTTTCTCTGGGCTGTGGACAAGATTCAACACTTCATTTTTTTTTGTCAACAGAATTAAACAAAGATAATTGAACATCATTCTTCTTGGTGCCTGGTCTTATGTATTCAGGTCGGTCTTGAATTCCTGATCTTCCGCCTCTTTTCTCTAGAGCTAGGATTGGATGGATGAAGTATTATAGTGGGTTTCGGATGTCGGTTCTGAGATTAGGTTATTAAAAGGCTAATGGTCACTTGTTGTTGGGTCTCCCTTTCTCTTTCTCAGCCGGGAGCAGCAAACTGCCATGTTGTCATATTTCTATTGAAATCCACGTAATATGGTACTTTTTCTCATCAGCAACAAGTCAGTGTGAATGAGCTGCCAACAAGCCCATGGATGGCTCCTTAGTGGATCTTTCTGATGACTCTCAACCACATGTCTGTGAGAAGGCGAGCCAGAGGTGCCCGCTGAACACTGCCTAGATTTTGGATATGGAACCTGTGAGGAATAAGGATTTGTTTTTTTTTAACCAAGGCACTGATCTTAGGAGTTATTTGATAGATAGAGGTAAATAACATATGATTTTATACACAAGAATACAAATGTTTAATTGTTCCTGTTTTACTATTAATCACCGATTAAAGTTGAATCAAGTGAAGAAAGCTGATAGATTATGTTTGTATATACTCATTCTTTTCAGAAGCCATGCTTACA
Source organism: Dicrostonyx torquatus (assembly GCA_028555095.1). NCBI lineage: Eukaryota > Metazoa > Chordata > Mammalia > Rodentia > Cricetidae > Dicrostonyx > Dicrostonyx torquatus. The sequence continues at coordinate 8,106,548 of JAQHUG010000034.1, forward strand.
TTGTGAGCCAGAACCACACACAAAAGAAGACCGCAAGCCCAAATGTGCAGCCAGAAGAATACAAGCAAACACCGAGGTTCTAATTTTTTTTTAATGAACTCAATCTGCAGAGTATGAGTAACACTGGCAATCATTTCATTTCCCCCCCACCCCAGAAAAAAAAAAGAATGAAAAGAAAACTGAACAGATGCAGCATTTTGGGATAGTTTATGAATTAGAGTCTAAATCACTGTGAAATATTAGTACACACTTTTCTTCAACAAACTAAAGAGGAAATTCTCAGTCAGCATTAGTCATCAGGAGGAAGTCTAGAAATTATGCCACAGAGGGTCACGTGTAATCTGTGGGACAGAGTGGAGCCTCTGACACAAACTCATGAATGGATGAATAGACCTGGAGTTTAGACACGGGTTTGAGACTTCGCCGAGGTTGGAAATAGGTGGCTGTCTGTCAGCCTCGTTCCTGAGCATATCTGAGCTCTCCTTTCTTCATCGTTAAATGGGAAGCATGCTTTTCCAGCTACAGGGTTTAAAGCAAATGGCTCAGTTTCTACAAAGCCCCTTTCAGCACACGGCAAGTGCACAAGACTTGTACAACACTGGTAGGTCATAACTCTGGCCTGAAAGTAGCATCACATAGTGACCTATCACTTTGCTAAGATTAGCCATATTCCAAGATGACTGGGTTTTTCTTTTGATAGAAACTTTTATAGTGGCAGCTTCATATGCCATAAAAGTTGCTGTCTTTGCTACTTTTTTTTAAAATCATGGTAACTATTGTGAAACACACTGATATGAAGTGTACCCATACTCTTGAATTACCACTGCTGTACCTTTCCAAAACTATCTCATTTTGCAAAACTGAAACTTTCTGTCTATTAAACAGCAACCCCGTCCTCACCCCTCCTCCACCACAACCTGGAAATCACTATTCTACTGTCTGTATGAATAATTTATTCTAGGTAGTTCACATACATGGAATTATACAGTATAGGTTTTTTTTGTGTGTGACTGGCTGAACTTGGTACAATATCTTCAAGCCTTATCTATGTTGTAACACATGCCAGATTTCTCTCTCTCTCTCTCTCTCTCTCTCTCTCTCTCTCTCTCTCTCTCTCTCTCTCTTTAAGCTGTTCATATAACCCATGCATGAATCTACTGGGAGGTCAACAAAACACAGAGAGTTCCTCCTTGGGCAAAGGACTGGGCATATGGAGTGGTTGAACAGGTAGACCTATGAACGTGACCCATTGCCAACTTTTCTGTCTCCAACTTTAAAAACCAAGCTCTTTATTAAAAGCTGACTGTAGATATGGATGGAATAACAGACGAGGCTAGCCAGTGCTTCCTGAGCAGTTTGTATGTGCCACCCACTGTTCTGGAAACTGGTGTGGTGCTTGCAGCTCAGCCCACACTTCTCCCAACCCTCTACTCCCGTTTCCAATACGGAAGTTAGAGCTCAAGCTCAGAGCTTCTTAAAAAACGTTCTGGACATAGACCTCTTAAGCCAACCCTCAGTAGGCAGGAGTAGGTGCTTCTCTATGAGTTCATAGGGAGTTTCGGTCCGGTCAGGGTTATATAGAAAGAACCCATCCAACAACAGCAATAAACCACAACCAAAAACCAACCAAACAAAAGACAAACAGCACAGAGAGGAAAGCAAGAAGTGGCCCCTGAATTCCAGCATAAACAAAAAGCCCCAAGGTCTGCATTGGTGGGGGGCAGAGGATGGGGGTGGAGGAGGAGATGCCCCCCCCCACCCTCATTACCACTGCCATCAATGCCTGAGACAGGAGAGAGTGGGAGAACCGTGACGACTTTCCTGTCTTCATCAGCTGCAACACTCGGGAGAGTATGCCCTGAACTTCACCTGGGAAGCGTTGTCCTTACCTGTCATGCATGCCATGCAGCAGTGTAAGTGTGGGAGAGATACCCCCATACTCCTTCCCCTAACTGCCTGCAACACTGAGATGACCCAACTGCCACACTCAGAAGAGGGGCCCTGCTTCTCACGGAGGCAGCACAGCAGAGCTGGCCCTGTTATTGGAGATGTGGGTGACCCAGCTTCGATGTTGTGAACAAAGGAGAGTTGTACCTGTTACTCGTCTGACATGTGGCAGCCTGGGCAGAGGAGAGATTCCCCCCTAGCCTCTGCCCATCAAGGCCTGAGGCAGGTGGAGTAGCTGGGCCCTGGGGTCATAAGCGTGGGAGGACTGTCCCTGTCCCTCACCAGCTGTAGCACTTGGCAGAGTGACCCTTGCATCCTACCTGGGCAAAACAATGGAGTTGGCCCAGATGGTATAGGTGAGGGAGAGCCCACCCTGAGGGTATAAAAGCAGGAGAACTGGTCCCACTCCTTGCTCATTGCTCTAAGGGCGAATTCATTGGGACAATGCTGGAAAGGTCACCTTCGTTGTGAGGACAGGGGAGAGCTGACAGACTGACTAATCCTGCAGCTGCCCAGGCCCAAAACTAGGGTTGTGAATTGACCCACCCTGACATATACCCCATTTGGGATCTGATGAAGCTCAAGAAGGGGGTCCCTCAAACCTAAAGCTGCAGGATTGCGATGACACAGGGCAAGAGCAGGATACCCAGTGAAGACTCAGCATTGATGGTGCAGTAGAATCCAGAGGCCTCAAACGAGACTGATGACTCTTTGCAATGAACACTGTAAGGAAAGATGTGTGGACAAAAGGGTTTACTATGTGACTCACTGTGTCACTCTGCAGTTTCCACGATGAGATTTTTCAATTTTTTTCCTTTTTTAATCTTTCCTTTTTTTTCTCTTAAATTTTGGGTTTTTGGGGAGGGTTGCAGGGGCAAGGGTGGATGTGAAGGGATGGGAAAATGAATGCAATCAGAACACATGATGTAAAAGATGCGTTGAATAAGTAAAAAAGTGAAAAGAGAAAAGAAATAGCCGTAAGATATTTTATTCAAGGGCAGTGTTCCGCATTTTCTCTTTCTTTCCTGTGAAAGTATGAGAGGGTATGAAGATGGAAAAAAAATCTCTAGGTAAAAGAGAGTGTGCTCAATGTGCTCATTAAAACAGACCCCACTTAATTCAACTGAGGCAGCCAGAGCAAAAGGTAGTGAAGCCCAAGAAACGGCTGAAATCTGTGTCAGACTTCTTTCCTCACGGATGGCAGTTACCTCAAGTATCTCCGTAAAGCTAAGTAAAACCTCTAGGAAAGCAACTAATATGGGCCACTTCTTTTAACTGCATCCGGTAAGTGTTCCGTGTGTGCACAGCCTCTGCTGTGGGAGATGAAGACCCACACTGTGGACACCCGTGCTCATTCTCTTTCTCTAGACTTTTGCTGCTTTGCCAATTTTGACCTCAAGATGATTGACAACGGCTTCTTTTTAGCTAGCAGAAAATTGCTAGCGTGTTGCTTTTCTGCATTTGTTTTCATAGTGCTCTTCTTCAGCTGAGAGGGCATCATGAAGAAAGCAGGCATTGAGTTTGACAACGCGTGCTGGTGGAATGGAACCTCGGCTTTCTTTCCTTGTCAAGCACTTTCTGAAGCTTATCGAATGAGACCGTAGCTTTTTCCTGATTAATGCCAGTGTGTTTGCCTTTGTCTTCTTTAATATGTTTATTTTATTGGGAATTAAGAGAGGGGAGTTCTGTGACCCATTCTTTTTAAGTTTTATTTGTTGTTTGCAGTAAATTGTGTATATTCCTTTACTAAATGCCACAGCAATCCAAATAACACAATATATGTAAGACTCCTGCATGAAAGCTGTGTGAGTTCCTTTCTCTTCCATATGAGACATTTGGGTCTATTGAATTCCCATTTCTCAGTGGTGGAAACAACCCTATTTATTAATAATTTAGAATCTCTTCCCTTTCGCAAGTGATAGAGCTACATCATTCATTCATTCTTTCTATTTTTTAGGGGTTGTTGTGTTGAATTGAGCAGAAATTCAGAGGGATAAGGAAGTTCTGCCTGTATTTACTCTCCCGTCTTTACCTGTTACTTGGGTGAGAGAGAATGGGTTGGACTCCCTTTTGAAGAACTCTGTCGTCCCACAGAACCGATACCTAATTTCAGGAGATAGAAAAGAACCTCTTCATGACATGTTTCTCTATATCTGGAATTGATACTTAAGCATTAGGAACTGAAGGTGTTTTCTCATGTTGTGTTATTGTTTATTTTCTTGAATCTCTTGATGCTACTGTGTCTAACCACTGGAATGTAAGAAGGAGCAGGAGAGACTAGACACATCAGGAAGAAGATAATGATTAACATATTTGCAGGCTGTATTACAAGTGAGCCTCTAACACAATGCTCCAAATTCTGTACCGTACCTGGGCTCTTCTCAAAGCCCTGCAGAAATAATACCCTCCCTTCCATTTAATATCCAGGAAGCCTGGAGCCTAGTGATCCTCATGAATACCTTGTTAGAATCTTATGGGAGAATATTTGAACTGATATTATTTAGCATATTCGTAGAAAGTGGGAGAGGACTATATTATAGGACCTTCCATGATGAATACAACATGGAGGCTCCTACCAGAAGCTCAGGGAACGTTCTCAGGCTGTTGATAAACTGCATTTCTTCCAATGCTTCACGGAGTGAGGAGACTTGCTGTGTTCTCACCGTTGCTTGTTCATGTCACTGGTGGGGTACAAAGGGAACATCATAGGAACCACCCACTTCACACCTTGAACCTCCCCCTCACTGATGGGCAGAACCTCATCTTCCTCAGGTAGATGAGAGCAAACATATCCACTTGTCTGAGTTGCGAGGCAGCTGTACGAAGATGGCTGGGAAAAGAGAAGTATATCCATTGCTCTTCCTGGAAAATGAAATTTAAGGAAATACTTCTCGTTTGCTTTCCGGAAGGCACTGATTTTGCTATCACACCCAAATGGAGTAACCTCCATCTGGCAGCGTGTGTGGGCAGGCCAGGCCTCTATCAACTTGTCTGTCACTGTCCTGCCATTTCCAGTGTCTCGGAATGAGACGTGTAGGTGAGGCACACTTGCTTCTGTTAGATATGGATGAAGAAACTCAAGATCGCCACAGACAGGGCTGAGGGGATGGCTTCGTTTCATGTAAGGGGACCTAAAAGGACCTAAGCTTGATGATAAATGCCAAATTAAAAAAAATAAATAGAAAGCTGGGCATAGTGCTTCATACTTGCAATCTAAATGCTTGGGAGGCTAAGATAGTAGGATCCCTGGGACTCAATGGGGAGCAAGCATAGCCAACCTTAGTAATTTCCAGTCAAGGGAGAGGCCCTGTTGCAAAAAAATAGGGTGACTATACCTAAGTAGTAGCAGCCACTGTTGTCCTCTGGCCTCCACATACATACATATGCCCATACATATGGCCTCCATATATACACACACACATGCACACACATGTGCACATGTTAAAGACAATGAAAAAATACTTGCCATGTAGAATCAGTTCTTCTAGACAAAGTGGAGCGGTGACTCATCCTGAATACCATGTGACGACTGGGTTTGTCTGAGTAATCTCCTCTTTCAGAGCAGGAGAGAGATACTGAAATTATTTCCTATTATTTCTTTTGTATGCTGTGAGCTGGCCCAAGGTACCTGAAAGAAGTAAGGGGTGCAGAATGCCTAAGGAAAGAAAGTCTGAAGGACTCACCCCCACAAAAGGCACTATTAATTGCTATTAAATACCTAGTCCTGCTCAACTCACTTGGAAGATACCAACTCCTTGTTTCTCTTAACAACTCTGTTGGGTAGTCATTTTTTTCACATTTTAAAGGAAGGAAATAAAGTGCAAATAGGTTAAATAATTTGCTTAAGTTTGTGCAGATGTTAAATGATAGGGCAGGGATTTGAATCTAAAGAGTTCTAAACCAGGCAACTCAACTTTTCTGCTACCCATCATAGGAGTACATATGTTCATATGTGTTCATATGTTTCCAAGTTTATTTCTCTCTGGACTTGAATGGTGTCCTCTTGAGATGGGTCTAAATCTCATGGAAGATTGGGATGTCTATGATGATGACTGGAAGCCACAAAAGTGGTAGGAAAGTCTGAAATAATGGCTGAATGTCAGAAAGAAGATGGGGTGAACTCTCTTCCCAGATCCTTAATAGTAGCATCTACTATGATTTTGCCTGCCTTTCCTTGAATGAAACTCTCGGTCTCTAGCTGGGAAGACATGGCCCATCTTGTATAAGTTCATGACTGTCTCTGAGAAATGCTACTTCACAGCCTAGCCCTGGGAAGTACACTTCTTTTCTTTTGCCAAAGATAAGACATTGAGTGAAAACTAAACCAACACTGAGGCATTTTCATGACAAACACTAATAATGATAGCACAGTTTGTCACTCTGGGGACAAGTTTTAAGCTCGGGCAGAAAAGAGAGAGAAACAGACTTCCATGGCTTTAGTGCAGTGAATATTTTTTCCTTTTTTGATCCTTTGAGATAATGGCTACCTGGAAATTAGACAAGTTCAAAGAAAGATGCTTATTGACAAGTAGTTCAAAATGTCACAGCTGATTTCTCTCAAAACTGGCCATTCAGCTTTTTTTTTTTTTTGAAAAAAAAATTTAAACTGTAGGCAAGATGATACAAGTTCATGAGAAATCTGGCATGATTCACACTTGTGGCAGGACATAGGGATCTAACTTAGATGGAGGAACTCCTGCCCTGCCTCAAGAGTAGAACATGCTGGCTGCACATGGACCACTCCCTACAAGCGGTGATGCTCTTTGCTCAGACTCAGCTCCAGACTTGTGTCAACTGGAAATGAAGTAGTCATTTCTTTCTCATCTGCTTTTCTCCCAAGCATCATCGCTCCTGTGTCAGGCTCCCTCTCCTAACATTTCCTGCAGTCTAGGCAGAAGCTGAGGATCCTTGAAAATATCATTCGGAAAGTGAAAAGGGCTTCAAGTGACCACAGGGAGGCAAGTGACCCTGACAAATTCCAGTTGCTGCCCAGGCATGGTGGCTTGGGATAGCTCTGTGTGCCAGGATTGAGCCGTTCCTGCTTGTGTTGTCTCTAAGTACTGGGAGTGGGGTTGAGGCTGATTAAGAAGAGAGTATATTCAAGGCAGGTGCATCCCAGGAGAGAACAGGTTGTAAAGGAAGCACTGGACAAACATAAACTATGAATTAAAGAAGAATATCTGACCCCGAAGGCAGTGCACACTGAAAACTATTTTTTCTTGAAGTTAACAAATACTGACAAAGTGACCTCGTTCTGTCTGAGGAGGAATACAGCCAACAAAAAAAGCAACAGCAACAAGGGGCTGGTAAAAAGAAAATGTGCTGTAAAAAAAACCAAAACTGTGCTGCAGAACAAAAGACCGAGTTAGACAGAGCCCGGCAGTCCTGGAAAGGGTTCAGCTCAGGATCTGGGAGTTTAAGGCAGTACTTGCTGTATAGGCACAGACTGCTTGCAGAACTGGCCTCTGAAAAAGAGTCACAGTGTGTACAGGTGAGACATGGAAAGGAAAGAGGGCAAAATGGGGGAATGGTCATGAAATAAAGTGAGAAGATTGCATGCTCAGATACGATGGGAAATTAAACCTTTGGTGGGGACAAGGGACCGCAGGACACAGTGCTCTATGAAGGTCGTAGAGCATCATTGATGAACTCTCCTTGAACTTTGCGAAGAGGAACAAGGATTAACAATAATGGAAATTGCAGAAACATTGGTTGAGTACATGAAGTCATGTGACACATTTAATGGTACTGATCTAGAAGGGCAGGATATGTATGAGGGCTGGAGAGTTTAACATGATTTAGGCAAATTCAAGAATTGGTCTCACATCTGTGTGGAAACATGAAGGTTTTAGCCAGCAGAGGTAAAAACAAAATTGTATCAACACCCAGGCATATGAACTGTCGTGAAGATAAACGTTAACCTAACTGGATTCTTGTTCCTCCTGGCACAGTCAATGGCAGAAAACGCATGCATAGAATTGGAAGACTGGCCCATTTTTATTCTAGTTAGTACCCACATATGCAGGGTACAGAATGGTATCCCTGAGTAAACAAAAGAGACAACACATGTTTACAGACTAGCCTCAAAACATTTGTCTGTGACATCTTGTCAAAAGAGTAAAGACACACGAGAATAGTCCAACCCAGCGGGATCAGTAGAAATTAAGGATAAGCACCAAGGAAGAGCCCAATCTTAAAATCACCGTGACGCTTAGAAAACTGAATTGAATCCCAACAGTCATCTAGAAGACAGAGTTTATAATGTTTAAAATCATAATTGAAAAACAATGATTGGTCCTTCAAAGAATTAGTAACATAAGACAAGGCAAAAATAAGATGAAGAAATACAATGTGAGGAACTCATTGTCTTATGGAGGGAGCAAGGATTTGATCTTTGTAACGCGTTTGTCGTTTTGGTTTAGAGGCGTGCTTCTATGTTCTACCTTCTAAGATAAATATTTGTCTAATAAATAATTAAAGTTGAAGAAAATGGGAACTAGCAGGGAAGAAAACACTCGAAAGTGAATTCGGCCCGAGGGAAAAAACCTTTTAAATCTGTGTGGATTTTCATCGATAAAGAGCCTGCTGTAACTTTAAAGTCCTATCTGTGCTAAAATGGCACAGACAGAGGTTGGCGAGGTAGCAGTGGAATCACTCACTGTTCTTGGGAACGGTGAGCCACCACTGTCACCCACTGGGGCATGGAATAAGATGTCACCTGCGGCTGATAAACAAGGTTCTTTATGGTTCTCTCCAGCTGGGACTGACCGACACCCAATAGAATTCGGGGTTTGCTGATAATAGCTATATGATAAGGACATTTCTCCACGTTTATCCCCCCATGGAACTGAGCTTTGGTACACAACAGCAGATGTTTGAGTCTACCCTTCTTGATTTGTGCTTTCTCGTCTGAGAGATGTGGGTAAAAGGCTTGTCTTGCATCTTAAATTTTGCATGCAAATGGATGGAAATAGAAAACTCTATTCTTAGTGAGATATCCCAAAGCCAAAAAGAAGAGTGTGGTATGTACTCACTCATTAGTGGACCTTAGCCATTAACAAAGGTCATTAAGCTTA
>JAQHUG010000034.1:8121224-8227022 GCA_028555095.1 Dicrostonyx torquatus
AGAAACATTTATAAACAATATTTGGGAATATGGGCGTAGTTCTCTCCAAATTGCTCCTGCTGTTAGTTGGGCAAAGTATTTTCTTTTTGGGGTGTTCACAATGATCTTTGGGGTTCTTGGTGCATCAAACCATATTAGCCTGGAAGCAACCCACAGCTTCTCATCCTCTGTGGAAACAAAAGAAGAACCTCCTTTCCAAAGCAAATATCAGACCTAAATTCTGAAGACATGATACCTTTAAGGTATATACATTGATTACTTAGCTCCTTCACAGTCAAAAAATTTAAAGAGAACACAGTAATATACATAATTCAGACTCTCTGTGAATTTTTCATCTTTACACGTCTTTTTTTTTTTCTCCTTTTAATCTATGACTGCCTTACTCTGTCTCTTTAAAGACTTGGTTTTGTTTTGTTTTTTAAATATAACACTCTATCCTCTTTTTCTTCTCTCTCAAGCCTCTGTACATTTATCCAACACTGTGATCCATTTAGAGGTCTTTTCCATCTGGATTTGCTTTTATTGCATATCTAATTATTTTTTGACCAGAAGTGCTTCTTAAAATGCTAAGTCCTTCTTATGAACTTAAGCAGCACCAATGCTAGGGAAAACACAGCACTGTCTGCTTGCCCTACCCAGTCCATCATGGAAGAGCTGTTTGCTGCCTCACAGCCCTATATCTGAGTATACAGCAGGAGCCAATCTGTTGTAATGGGGCCACTAATTAGTTCACAGCCCCAAAATAATCACATAGAAATTGTACTAATTAAATCACTGCTTGGTCCATTATCTCTAGCTTATTATTGGCTAACTCTTGCATATTAATTTAACCCTTTTCTAGTAATCTGTGAATTGCTGTGACTGTGACTTACTAGGCAAAGTTCCATTTAGCATCCGTCTCTGGCAGTGAGCTACATGTCTTTTCTCTGACTCTGCTTTCTTTCTCCCAGCATTCAGTTTAGTTTTCCTCACCTAGCTATATTCTGCCCTATCAATAGGCCAAGGCAGTTTTCTTTATTCATTAACCAATAAAAGCAACACATAGATAGATGGACCTCCCTCCCTATTAGTTAGCTTAAAAAAGAACAAATCGTGTTTTACTGACAAGAATTTTTCATACAATGTATTTTGATCCTGTTTTTCCCTCTCCAAATTCTTCCCAGATCATCCACATCTCCCTACCAACCCAAGGTTATTCCCCCCTCTTTCTCTCTGAAAACAAATAACACAAGAACATCAACAAAACAAGACATAAAAAAAACCCTTTCAAAACTAGAAAAGTGAAGATCAAAAGACTAATAAGAAAAAAAGTGTCCAAAAAAAGCAAATTCTGCAAAAATAGCATGAGTTGGTTTTGTGCTGGTCAACTACTACTGGGCATGGCCTTGCCCCAGCTGTGGTTAATATCATAATCAGCTTTTGATTGCTATGACAACTGTCTGAGAGAAGCAGTCTTAAAGGAAGAAGCCTAATTTAGGCTCATGATGTTAGAGGTTTGCGTCAAGGTTGGCCAGATACCTTGCTTTGAGACTAAAACATGGCAGAATATCATGGTAATAGGAGTGTGTGCTAGAGGAAACTGCATAGTTCATGTAGCTGAAAGAGATAGGGGCACAAAATAGCCCAAAGTCATGCCTCCAAATGACCTACTTTCTTTAGTTACCACCTAAAGTTTCTAGTATGACCAATATGCGTCACCACCATCTGGAGTCCAAGATTTCAACACAAAGCACAGGAACATTTCATATTTCAATCATAATGCTGTCATCATGTCTTTTCTTTTTTTTTAACACCTTTCTTGCTTGCTTTTGTTTCTGTCTCTTCCTTGTGTCCCCTTTCCTTCTGTCCATATCATTTAAGAGTGCACAATCCATAGTCTTAAGTACATTCATAGTTCAGGACAACTTATCTCTGCCATGATTTTCCTCTTGTAAGTCTGATACTTTGTACTTACTATACGATTTTCTAGTCCACATCTTCCCAAATCTCTTCTTCTCCCAGTCTCCTTGATTTTATAAATATGTCTTTTCTAAGGCATCCCATACACATGGAGTCATACAGTCTTTGATCTTTGGTGACTACACTATTTCAATTCTTTTACTGTCAAGATTCATCTGTGTTGTGTCCTTAGCCAGAATTACCTGCCTTTTTAGGAATGGATATGATCCCAGTGTGAGTAGGTACTATTTTTTCTTTGTCTATTCATTTGTTTGTGGGCTGTTGAATTGCTTCCACATCGTAGTTGTCATGAATAATAGCATTTGTACATGAGTGCATAAATACAGCCCACTCCCATTTCCTTTTGACTGGATCTCACTATGTAGCCCCAACTAGCCTAGAATTTACTATGTAGCTCAGGCTGGCCTTGAACTTGAAGTGAACTTCTTGAGTACTAAGACTACAGGTATGTACACTACCGAGCTGATTTCTATTCTTCTTGGTATAACTAAGAAGCAGATTTACTAGATCATATGGTCATTTCATGTTTGCTTCTGTTAAATTTCTGAAATAACATAAAGTGTTGTTTCCCACAGAACCTGTACCATTTCATAACCCTGTGGTGAGAGTTCAAAAATTCCCACATTCTCACAGTTATTTTGCTATTGTATCAAAAGTATTCTCCTCCTGTATGTGAAATGACTCTCCTTTTCTCTAAATTAAAACCTTAAAACCAATATAGAACCAAGTGTGCAATCTGCCTATTCTGGTTGATGATGCACTCTAAATAATAGATTTTGAAGGTATTCTTCAGTTAAAAGCTCATTTGTGGCATCAATTCTAGTGACTGCCTGGCTTCCTGGCCCCTGACTTACTTACTGTGAGACTGTAGCCAAATTGTATAATTTCTTCCCGCTGCAGTTTCTGAAGCTGTAAAATGCAGTAATACATAGTTAAAGGACTCTTTTGGAGAGTGCTGTAAAGAAAAGTGTTGCTATAGGAAAAAAATCAGCAATAGTTATGCATGCGTTGGTAACACTTAAAAAGTATTAATATTTGCGTTTATGGATCTAAGTAATTTCTTAGTGAGCTTGATATCACTCCCCCCAACTTTTTCACTTTGTAATGATCTACAAATTTGCTATATATTTGGAATAATTTCTATCTTAGTGCCATCTGGGCTGATCTCCTTCTTCCTAGAATACTGAACCAGAAAAGAAAACTCAACCTAATAGATTAACTTCTCTCTATCTTTGTCTACTTTAGAACAATTCTTGGTCACACAGCACAGGGCCACCCCTAGAATACACTGCTTAGGCCTTGGTTTTTAAACAACCCTATCTCATAATTCATTACCAGGCTATCGTTCTTGCTGATCTGTGGACCCAAAGCCCTTCTGGGGCTCTGCACAATGATGCATGGCCTAGAGAAAGCTTAGTCAAATATTTACATGGAAGAATGTGGCATTTCCTACCCTGCTGCTCCGATTACCATCAGGGTCTTATCTTTCCCCATAAAAGGAAATGCGGACATGTATTAAGCTGTCAACACCAGAAAAATACAAGGTCTAGAAATGAAGGTCTGGGAGTTTTCCCACTGTTCTACTGCCTAGTGTATCTGAAGATAGGAAGCAGAAGAGAGTGGTACCTGGGAGTCTGGAAGACTGGTAAGTTTGTGAATTCAGGTACACTTCAGCTGTTATACATCCATCTTTGCAATGAATGGAGGGCTTTGGAGGGGAGCAAAAGGCTCTCTGGCCATTGCTGTCTTTACCACTTGTGTTTGACTGACTGGTCCATCAAAGGCGCAGAAACACCAAGCATCAGTACAGGTCCCCATCTCTGGGATAGGAAAATTGCTTTCTGTGTTGAAACATGAAATGCTGCATGAGAAGGAGCTAGCAGGTAGAGCTCTGCCATGGAACCCTACCCACAACAAAGACCTCCCAACTCTGGAAGACCATGAAGCCTCTTGGGGGCCCTCATCTCCTTGTCTGTGAAAACCACACACACACAATGACTAAAGATGGTGGAGTTTGTATAAAGATGAAATGAGATGGTCTGTGCAGTCTCTGTGATTATAATTGGCTGCATGAAATAGTGACCCCACTTAGTTCCTTTTCTCACAGCCAAGTGAATAGAAGCCAACATCAAAATGATAATGCCAAGCTATTTTGACTTTCCAACTGCTAGAACCATGAGCAGTATAAAAGCCTCTTTATTTCATAAATTTTGCAGGATCAAGTATTCTATTATAGCAAGGCCAAATCTACTAAGACAGCCCTTAATCCACTAGTTTGTGTCGTAACTGATCATTATAATCAGAGAAATACATACATTGAGAAAAGTCTATGCAGGTGGCATGGGTAGATAATTTAATATTAGAACTGGAAGGTTGCTCAGAAACCAACCAGCACAAATTATTCTCATACACAGAGTCTGCAGTGGTGACCTTCCAACTTTGACCTCCTGGTCTCCAACTTCATAGGGTTCACAGCGTACCTCGATTCACCCTTGGGTAGTCTTTCGATGCTTCTGGCAGCTTGAAAAGTTTCCCCTATATTAAGCCACCATTTGTCTCTGGGTAACTGTCACACAGCCCAGTAGAGTTAATCCCAGCTTTCTTCCACCTGACAATCCTTCTAATACTACAAACTAGTTTCCAGGTGGCAAGGGAGCTGGGATATTCTTAGGCTCAAATACTGCTCAGCAATACTGAGGGCTTCTAGGACTCGTCCTGACCTCAGGAGGGACTTGGCTTGACACTGGGGGTCTGTTGAGCCTCTCTTGTTACAGATGGATTTGCATTTTAAATACTAGCTGTGCTAACTCCATTGGAATTTATAAAGCATGTTAGCATTCATTATTGTGTAATGTCCTTAGGCTAGCTAAGTGTCTAGACCAACTTATTAGTTCTGTTTTGTTCATAAACACAGTGAGGCTTAGAGTCTGTTGCACCTGTTACTCAGTTAACCTGTCATAGAGTTAGAACCATCCAGATGCTGATACAAACCTACCTGCTGTCTGTCTTTGCTATGCCACTTGTTGGTGTAGGAGGTCCTTCTGTCTATGTGTTGCTTTTATTGGTTAATGAATAAAGAACTGGACTGGAGGAGGAAGGGGGAGTTAGAGAGAAGCTAAGGAGCCATGTGGTGATATACAGAATAATAGAGATGGGTTAGTTCAGGATATGAGTTTAGCCAAAAATATGCTTAAGCTATTGGCCAAACAGTATTGCAAACAATATGGTTTTCTGAGTGGTTATTTCGTGGCTGGGCTGCCGAGACGAACAAGCAACCTTTCCCCCAACAACTTGTCTTCCATCCATCTACCAGGTTTCCCAGAATTTGCTTATTAGTCTTCCCTGAAAATACATTTCGTGGAATGTTGGTTATATCAGGTAACTCCCTCTACCCCAAACCCTAAATCAAAAGATCAATCTTCAAGCTTCTAAAAAAAAATGCCTTCAACATTGTCTGCTTTCTGTGATCTTCAGGGAGCATGAGGAGGGTTGGTGAAGCAGAAGAGCATGCTGTGTTGACGATTTGTTGGTAGGTTTATATTCAGGGAAATTTTGGAGGACAGCAGAACAGGATGAGGATGGGGTGCAGCGTCAATGATTTGGAGATGTCTGACACACAATTTAACAGCACACATGCCCTTAGAGCCTCAAGAGGAGTCATGACATTGTGTGAGAGAAACCTCATTATGCTCGTAATTATAGGAAACTGGAAGAAATTTTGTATTTTTGGAGCACAAGATTCAAAAAGAAGTTTAGGGAAGGATGTGTGGGAGGAGGGCCAGGTTCTGGAATGTGTCACATGAAAGATTTTGTACTTTATCCTGTAGGTTGTGATGGGCCAACTTGGAAGATCCAGCCAGTGGGAACTCTAGGGAGGTGGAGGTGAGGAAGGAGGTGAAGATGGATAGAGCCAGCGTGATTGCAGGCAATGTAAAGACAATCATATGACTCAGAGGAAAACAAAAAACAAAGATAATAATCATGATAATGGAATAATTTAGAAAACTGCATTTCTTTAGGGAGGAAGCCAAATAGACCCTATGACTGGGTGATTATAAATGGAGGAGCAAGACTTCTGTCATGTTTGGAGGAATTCCTAGCTTGGCTGGAAGAGCTGTCGTATTCATTGCCCTCGCTGACCTGTACTTCAGATGAGGTACTGTAGTGAGAAAGCAACGTGATTTATGGACAGCGCCTTTCTACTATTTTTATCTTGTCTGGTAGGCAAGATGATTGGCTAGCTGCTCAAATGGTTTCTTTTGATGATATTTCATTTATGTTTTATAAATAAAACTTACCTGAAGAACAGAAGGTAAAACTAAGCTACTACAGGTCAGTAAGTGGTGTCTCACACCTTCTTCCAAGATTTGGGAGAAAGAGGCAGATGGATGGGTCTCTGTGAATTCAAGGCCACTTTGGGATACACAGGATCAATGCAGAAACAGATCTGGGTGGTGTTAGTTCACAGCTTTAATCCAGTGCTCGGGAGTCACACACTTTTAAGCCAGCAGTAGAGATAAATATAAGGTGGGATGAGATAGCAACTTGCACTCTTTCAGTCTTAGGAGACTTCTTAGAGGTAAGAACTCTCTAGTGGCTTGGCTCCTTTGCTTTTCTGATCTTCAAGTTGAACCCCAACATCTGCCTCTGGGCTGTTATTATCCATGCTACAGTTTCTCTTTCTTCTTAGGTGCTCTACACACTTCTCTGCACTTAGGTGTGATCACGGGATCAAATCTAAGGGGAATGAGATTTTTCACTTTCAAGCCAAGTTTATAAACACTCCTGTTTTATTTTATCTGTTCTGCCAGCCTGCTGAATACAGACTGGGGAAGAAAGGAGACCCCTGTTCACCATGTGGATGTGAACTAACTACCAATTAGGAAGAGCCACTTCTGACATCATGGCAGCAAGTACTATGCTTCTGTGATGTTTGAGCCATTCTGAATCAGACTTGATTGTTACAACAGCCATCTCTGTCTGAATGATACACATTTCTTGTTTTTTTGTCTTACCCAGAGAGGAAAGAGAGTGGAACTTAACTGATGGATGTTAGGTCCAGACCCATTACCTCACTTACTTCCACAGATGCACAGAAACTTTTCAACTTGTGTTCTGCAAAAGGAAGAGAAAGGAGAGTTGATCCTGAAGTTAGCTGGTTGGCTTTTGTCACTCTCTTTTTCTCTAGACACTAGTACATGTAGCTGAACAATACACAAAGTTTTGCAGGAGATTCCTCCTCTCCATCTCTCCCCTCTTTAGAAAATGAGTTGATTATAGAGAAGAGAAAGAAGCTATTAGAAGATGATTGAGAGAAAGAGAAACCAAATGAACTTTCATCGTTTCAAGGTTAGCTTTGGTAAGTATCAGATGCTGGAATAAGTTTTGGACTGGAGTGTTGCGCTAATATAAGTTCCTTTAAAAAAACAAAAACAACAACAAAAAAAACTGTGTTGTCCTTCCATCGCCCTCATTCTTGTTTTCTTTTTATGTTTGGTTACTATGCTTTAGCCATACTGACTTTCTTTCTATTCCCTAAAGAGTCTCCTTTCTAATCCCTGGAACTTCACAAGTGTTGTTTTGTGTTTTGGGAGTCATTACTCATCAATTCAGTTGTAATCCTCATGCTTCCTTTTTACTAATCCTTAGGCTTGTTCTTCAGTATCTCCTTATCAGAAATGTGCTCCTTGACTCCCCCACCCCCAAGCCTGAGCTATGCCCCATACACCCACATTCTGGACCTCTCTTTGTGGCAGTCATCCGACCTCTGATTGTGTAATCCTTTGATTTGATAGTTCAATGTGTGTCTGCCCTGTCTAATAGAGTGTAAGCTTTTGAAGGCAGGGGTGATGCTCGAGTGCTTTGTCTGTCATCAGACCTGAACCCAGTACCCCAAGTAGAAGGTGAACAAGCAGCTAAGGTTTTTCTCTTTGCAAAATAACTTTTAAAAATCAGCTGTAAAGAAAGACATTTTCCAAATGGCTTTCTGGAAAAGCACAATAGGCAATGTGAAATTCTGAAATGAATCATCCACTTAGTAGCTAGAAACTTACTTAAATCTAAACCAGAGTGTGAAAAGGGTATAGCTTCTCCTAGCTGTTGAGTCTGTGCTGAGGATGCTAGTGGTCCTTGCATATTGCTGGGCACTTTCTCTTGGATGCTGCCATGATGGTGACTTGGTGGGGCAGGGCAACATGGTTGTACAGGAGGGACAAAGAATAGCAGGTGGCTACCTACTTTAGTAGCTAAGCTAGCTTGGGAATATCAAGCCTCAGTTTCCACCCTTGAACATGGAGAGTTTTATCTTTCCAAACTTTACCCATAGGTTGTTTGCAAGACTCATGTGGGCAAATGTGGATGGGTATGTCTTACAAAGAGATTGGCACTCAGCAGGGGCTCCAGAAATTTTGAATAGACTGTCAGGTATGAGGGCCATTGATGTGGTATTCTTCTCTGCATGCTGTAAGTAAGTTTTATTACCATTGGTTCATAAAGAACTTGCTTTTGCCTATGGCAGGGCAGAATATAGCAAGGTGAGAAATCCAAGTAGAGGTAGAGTAGAAGAGAGGGCAGAGTCAGGCAGATGACATGTAGTTGCCAAAGGAGAAAGATGCCAGAACCTCACCAGTAAGTCACAGCCGTGTGGTTATATACAGATTAATAGAAATTGGTTAATTTAAGATGTAAGAGCTACCTAGGAATATACCTGAACTGTTAGCCAAACAATGCTGTAGTTAATTTCTGTGTGATTATTTGGGTCAGGGCAGTTGGGAAACTAAAGCACAGTCTCAATTTATAGGCTGTTTCAAGTGCTTCCTTAATTTCTCACTTGAACTGACCAGCCAGCAGCTGTCAATGAGGCACAGCTTTGCTAGTAAATGAAGATACTGGTTTACTTCCAAAGACACAGACCAGAAGAGGTTGATTAGATCTCTAATGCTGAGACTGTTCCCTCTTCAAAAATTACAGATCTTGACTAAAGGATAGGCCTCTGGGGCAACCACAGACCCAATGGCCAGGGTGATGCCATGACCATTAGCAAATGATACATTTGCTAAGGGATCCTTTATATGCTCACTTGTGCTGCATACCTACTGTGTGCGAGATGAACTATGTTATACACACTACATTTCCTGCTTTGTTACCTCTTATCTTATTTAGAGAAAAAACTAGTATGAGTTCTTTATTCAAGATAAGAACTAAAAACTGAAACTGAAACCAAATACCCAGACCACAGGACAAAGGGACTAGTCAGTTTGTCCTTGTTCAGGCTGCTTGTAAGAAGTAGAAGTGGTATTTGGATCCATGTCTCTCTCAAACCAAATTTCACACACTTCTGCTTGACACATTCTATTCAGTCATCAGTAAAACACATTCCATGAACAGTGAATAAAGAGCATAGGTAGAAAAAGTGAGTCTAACATTAATAATAGCAATGGCAATCTGGAAGTTAGTGTTGTAGCTATATAACAGCTTCTGGGACGTTTCCTCCTGGGATGCAGAACTTTCCATTTCCTTTCTTATAGAAGTTCAGCTTCTAATTTGCTCTTTCTCTTTTTGATGGTTCCTGAAGCCTCCTGGGGCAGAGAGGATGTTCAGTGGAGTGGAAAGAGCATTGGCCTGAGGACCATTTCTAGTGCTCATTTTGTACTAGGCCTGACTTTGAGAAATTTTTGCAAGGCCATAGAGGCTCGGTTTTCCTTCCATGTAGAACTGGGACAATTCCACAGCTTATCTGCCTGCAGTTCTGGATTTCAAGAAGCCCCATCGAGCTGGCTGTTTCACAGTGGAGAACAAAGATACCATCTGATGTCTAGGCTGAGTTAACTCTTTGCTTCCACTTTCTTGCAGTGCATCAATCATCTCTACCTCCAATTTCTGGTGAGAACTTAGTACTGATCAATTCCAAAAGTGAAACCTTCCTGTCTGTGGATTTTATGTACCCCAAAGTGTCAATTACTTGCATATAGAAATGTTTTCTTACTGGAAAGCTGCATTTTGACGCTGTGAACTCGAAGTACCACTCGAATGAGATGTATTTGCTTCACTGAGACACTGTGAATTCTTATTTGCACACAGCTTTGTTACACAAACTCAGCCTATCTTTTGAGGTTTGTCATTGTCAAAATCAAAGCCAACTATTGTAGTGATATGGAAAGTCCTTTTGTATATGTGTTGTTTTTATTGGTTAGTGAATAAAGAAGCTGTTCTCTGCTAATGCCTTACCAGAACATAGCTAGGCTGGAAGAGATCTATATAGAGAGAATAGGTGGAGTCAAAGAAAAGCCATGTAGCCCCCTGCAGACTGACACCAGAGCTTTACCTGGCAAGCGACAGCCATGTGGCAATACACAGATTAATGGACATGGGTTAGTTTAGGATATACGAGTTATCCAGAAATATGCATAATCAAATAGGCCAAACAGTGATTTAATTAATACAGTTTCTGAGTGATTATTTTGGGACTGGGATGGACAGAAACCCCCATTACACACCAACGTGGGGCTAACTATATCTATGTAAAACCTGAGAAAGCTTGGATAGGAATTCTAGACCTAGAAAAATGAAGTTTAGCACATTTTTCTCAGCAGGTGGTGTGGAGCATATCCCTTAATGGAGGTTTTCCTGACTCAGTGGTAGCAGAAAAAAAGCCACATGGTTTTGAAACAGTGGTGCTCTGGGCTGTGCTGCCAGTGTAAACTCTGGCTCTATCAGAAGGCTGAGCATTTAAATGGTGTTTGTAGGCAGTATGTTGCAAGTTACTTGGTGGCAGGATGGGCCAACTGGTTATCAGAGTTGAGGTGGTGAGGATGTCATCTACCTGGTAGTTTCAGAGGCCATGAAGGGACTTCTGCCATGTCGAACTGGGCAGAGCAAACAGGACGTGCCATATTTGACCTAGCAATGGCACAACTTAGGTTTTTAAGAAGTACTTAGCATTTTAAGAAGCAGTTCTGGTCAGAAAAGGATTACAGATACACAATAAAGACAAATTCAGATGGAAAGACCTCTAAATGGGTCACAGTGTTGGATATATGTATAAAGGCTTGGGAGAAAGAAGAAAAAGATATAGACAGTTTTAAAAAATAAAACAAAGTCTTTAAAGAGACAGAGTACAGATAGTCATAGATAAAAGGAGTATAGAAAAATAAACCATGTTAAGATGGAAAATACACAGTCTGGATTATGTATATTATTGTGCATTCTTTGAATTTTTTGACTGTGAAGGAGCTAAGTAAAGAGATACATTTCATTGTATGGGCTGCAAAGAAAAACCAACATAAAGGTATCTTGACTTCAAAATTTGGGTCTAAGGATTTGTTGCTTTGGAAAAAAGGTTCTGCTTTTGTTTCTCCAGAGAATGAGATCCTGTGGATTCCTTTCAGGCTAATGTTGTTTGATGGACCAAGACCCCCTAAAAGGTCGCCATAAACACCACCAAAAATATTTCACCCAAAAAAGCAGGAAACAGTTTGGAAAGAACTACACCAATATTCCCAAATATTGTTTATAGATGTTTCTTTACATTTAAAGGGGCATATGCTATAGAGATTTGCATTGGTGTGGATCTTGGTTTATTGATATAAACTTAAGGTCAACTTTGTTATATGTATATTTTGCTCTTGATTAAGGTATTGTGTTTGCATAGTTCATTTAAAAATGTAATGCATATTTAGGAAATGCCGTTAATGGTCATCTATAATAGTCAATCTTGTAATCATGTTAGTTAGGTTTTCTAGATGTATAAAGATATATTTCAGATAGATAGGGATTCTTTAAATCTTTCAGAGATCTTCAAAATATGGCATTGAAGATGTTTAAGAACTTAGAACTTTTCATGTCATGAGACATATCTGTTCCTGGCAGCACCAATTACTTCAAGAGGAAGATGGGCATTGAAGAGACTTATTATGGAGTTTGCTAGTCATTTGGGCAAGAAACTGTTCTTGCCTGGACTGCTTGATGTTATGCTGTATGAACTGGACATGCAGGACTCACAGAAAAAAGGACTGCTGAAGTTGCCTAAAGAAGGTGACACAGTCCTTCAGGATTCCTGCTTCATGAAAGAGTCTGCCAGACATTCTTCAGGACACAGAAAAAGTGACTGACAAATTGTCATTACAAGGCAGAAGAGATCTTCAAATTTCCTGCTTCATGAAAAGTCTGCCAGATACTATGGGCCAGTAGGCTGAAGATAGATGCCCCCATGTTACAGAAGAACTTTGGGTGACTGTCCAGGCAGTGAGCTGTCTCTGTCAATTCTAGAGTTTTGTAAGTTACTCACAATGGACTTTCTGTTTACTTATGTAAACATCCTTTTTTCCTTAGTTATGAAAAAAGATAGAGTAGATATAAATATTATACTTGTAATTATTGCTTGATACCTATTTTGTTATATGTGCTTTTACTGTTAAAATTAAAACCTTCCTTTTTTTATTTAAATGGAAAATGGTGTGAGAAGTCCTTCTGTATATGTGTTGCTTTTATTGGTTAATAAAGAAGCTGCTTTTGGTCAATGGCTTGACAGAATGTAGCCATGCTGAAAGAGATACATATAGAGAGAGTAGGCAGGTCAGAGAGACGCCATGGAGCTGCCAGAAGAGAAAGATGTGAGCTGTCTGCCAGATGACCTTGATGGTAGGCTACAAGCCTTGTGGTAAAATATAAAATAATAGAAATAAGTTAGTTCAAGATGTAAGAGTTATCTAGAAATGTGCATAATCTAATAGGCCAAGCAGTGATTTAATCAATACAGTTTCTGAGTGATTATTTTAGGTCTGGAAAGCCGGAAACAAGCTAGCAGCCTCGGCCAACATCACAGAGACTAATGGGTTCACAGGGACCATCATTGCTGCTGTCCTCAGAAGCTGGCTTTAGCAGTTTCTGTCACCATCAGAGATCCTTGATGGAATTACAGCCTTGTATTTCACTTTTCTTCTTGTTTATTATCTGAAGAGCCTCTCTACTCAACTCTCCTTAGCTTATTTGAGGAGACACAGCTAGCCACGAGTGAGCCATGTGGTCTAGTCAATTGAATTTCTACAATTTTATTAGATGACTAGATAAATTGACTTTAGTAGACATGGTTGACACCCTTGAGGATTCATCTGTCTTCCAGAGTTCCTAGTTTTTCTTTTTAACAGAATCATCTGCAAAAAGAGGAAAATGAGGAGACAGGGGACCTGAATTGCCAGGCTCTGATTCTATCAGTCCTGGAGAGTACTATGGACATAGATTCTTTTTGTCTTGGCTAGCAATAAGAACATAGAGCATGGAGCTCAGGGCAGGACTAGAGGAGCAGAGCCATGGGGAGCCTCTCAAGGTACCCTCTTAGTGGGTTTTCAACTATTCCTTTGATTTCCCAGGCAGATAAAAAGAAGCAAGACAAAGGGCCCTTTTCATTACCAAGGTGGACAGGTCATGCAGGGCAGAATGAAAGTTAGCAGTTGGTCTAAGGAAAGATATCTCTTGGGTCACCGTCATGGGAAAGAGATGTACTGGGAGACTTTGTGACTGGGTCACAAAACATATTCCGCCAAATTCAAGTGTGTGCACCAGGCAAGGGACAGTTCTCAAAGGCTGCTAAGAGTTGAAGAAGGACAATTAGAAACCTTGATTTAAACAGCCAATATCTAATATTAGATTTTCAAGGCAGGTTAGCAGGTACTTTAGGAGCATGCCTCACCCTGGTCCAGCCTATCAAAGGCCATTGGCTGAAGAAGGTTCTACATCAGAAAACTCTATAGAAAACTTTCTGCTAAAAGATGTTGGATCATTTATGTAGCTTCAATTACAGTGTAGATACGGAAAGAGTGTATGAGTCTGAGGTCATGTACTTGATAGATGTCGACTAAGTTGCAAGTCCAAAACAATACCTGCAAGGAGGTTGGAAGCAGGATAGAATAGAAATTTGTCCCTTGTGAAATTTAATTGTGATTCTAAATAACCAAGAGAGTCCTAGGAAGGCCCTTAAGAACTGTCCCAGTTGATGGAGACCTTCTCTCTCTCTCTCTCTCCAAATGGATCATTAGAGAGAAACTATTTATATAAATTTTCATGAGGATTGCTTTGTTGGACAGAGCTCCTGGTCGAAGGTAGAAAGGGTAACTCCATCTTAGGGGCACATAACAGCATACTATACCTTCCTCTACATGCTTCATGAACAAGTAGAGCAGATATGTTGTCTTTCCATGTAAAGCAAAAATATGTTCATCTCATGTCAATTTCTGTCTATCTCATTTCTCACCATCATACCTACTAAGAGCGAATGCAGTTTCTCTTCTTTGACTGCTCTAGAATGCCAACCAAAACAAGCAGGGGTTTGTTTTGCTCATGATTATGTGCCTAGTTCTAGAGCAGGGCAAAATATCATTTAGGTGGGAAAATTGAACGTTCTAGGCATCCGAGTATGTTAAATCTTTACAGCTATCAAGAGATCCTAATACCATCCCTGTTTCTTCAAATGATGAAGCCGAGGGAGAGAAAAATGTAATTATCTTGCCAAGACCAAGGAATTCAGGAGCAGAACCAGACAGCTGGATTCTAACTCCACATTCACCCCCATCTCTCACCAGGTCCTCACTCAGCAGTTATTTCTTTCTTCCCTTGTTGCTTCTTTGAGCCCCTCTACAGCTTACACAGACACTGCACAGCTGGGTGCCCCTGTCCAGATCTTTACCATCTCAGAGGGCAGCTCAACAGACCAAAGCTCAGGGGAGTTCATGCTCTTCCTACCGGTCTTTCAGTACTAGCACCCTAGAACTTGACTGAGTCATGTGACCTGCCTTATTGTCATCCATTTATCTACTCAGATGTTCCTGGGGTTTATGGGGCTATCACATAAGCATGACCCCATTTAATCAGCCCACCTTTCTGAATGTATGGCAGTGCGAATGTGGGAAAACGAGGCCTGAAAATGGGTATGTGAGGTAACTAGGAGGCAGAGTCTTTTATTCTGTCTTCTGTTGGCTGTTTTGTTCTTTTCCCCACCTTGTTGCAGGGTGTATGGGGCTTAAAACATTTCTGCTTTGTAGATTTAGGGTCAGTTTTTTGGAGTTTCTGTGGATATTTCTCATTTGCTTTTTCTATTTGATAAATAAGAACTCTGTCATATAGTAGTGCTCATGAAGTTAGACTATCACTAAAGTTGGAATATAAGATTACAGATTCATGTACTCTTCAGCACCCTAAATATGCAAGACTTGTCCATCCCTGCTTGAACAAGAGAACAGGGTTCACCTTAAAATTTAAAAACGCTAAATAATTAAAAATGCAAAGTCTAGATTACTTTATACGTTTGGGTTGTATTACTCTGTGTCCCAAGAGTCACTGAAAATGTTAGTCTGGCAAAACCTATTTATTTTAGAGTGATTTTGAAAACCCAACAACTCTAGCCAAACCTCATAGCATCTTTCAGAAGCCTAAGGAAGGGCAGGAGTATTTTTAGTATCCTTGAATTTAACTAACTGGTAAAGAAGGCCTGAGGCTATCCTCTACCACACAGCCTCCAACTTGGATACAGTTATCTTGGGGCATCCTCCTTTTGTTCAGTTTTTAGAAGACATTGTTTTATTTCTTATGGAATGAAAAATTTGGCTGAATTCCAGGATGATCAAGCATTTCATGTCTATGGTTTGACAAGTTTAAAACATCAAGATGAGGATCCATTTGTCCCGTCCTTCTGAAATGGAGAAATAATTTGAGATAGCACTGACAAAGAAACAAACAACACACTGAACCAGCCAATCTACCAAACCAAACAACCAAACAAGCTAATAGAAAGCCTCAACTAACAAAAGAGCTTTTAATTTTTTCCTAAGGCTTAGGCTAAAATGGCCAATGTAGCGTCTGTCTGGTTCTTTCTGCAAACTACATTTTTGGATGGTAGCTCCATGACGGCTCCATTGAAGAGACAAGATAGGGCATTGATGGGGAGGATGTCTGCGGACTTCATCTGGCATCACTTAAAGGAAAGATGAGCCTTCTCTGCTGAGGGTAAGTCAACCGGCAGCTGCAAATAAACAGATGATGACCATGTATTTATGTGTTGTATTGAATGGATTGTGGCAAAACTTGCCATGACACCAGCCTGGTTCTTCATGACAGTTGGAATGTGAACCGCAGTCAGCAGTATTCAATAGGGATAAGTGCAGTATCTTATATTTAGATTCCAATAACTACAAGTACAGTGCACAGAAAACAGAAGCCATGTCATCTATATTATTAAATAAGGTGACGAAGAGATGAACAAGTGCCCTTGAGAAGATGCCCAGGAGAGAACGCACATGGGATCTGTAACTGACTATATCCCTGATTGGAACCAACTCTGCCCTGATGTTCAAAAGCTGAAGTGACCAAGTTAAAGGAATGAATGCATGGCTTTCTCTCTTGGTGTGACTATGTGATTGCCAAGAGCTCTTAGGATAACTTTGGGCATGGAAGTGTAAAAAGAAGTAACAACTGAAGGAGGGCCAGGTTGGCACAGAAGCGGTCAAGTCAATTCCAGGGAGTGCTGAGGGATATTTGTTCTTCAGCCTATGGAACAGAAGGGAGTCAGAGAAGTTACTTCGGCTACTTGAAGGAAATGACAGGCTTCTTTTCTTGTCTCGAAGTTGGCTAGGAACACAAAAGCCAACGTTATAAATTGGCAGTTGGCAAACCTTTCCTATAAAGGGACAGATAATAGGCAGCTTAGACTTGGGAAGCCACACGGTCTCTCTGATAGCTACTTAACTTTGCTTTTGTAGCACAAAACTCAACCGTGATCAACATGTCAATGAAGTAATATGACTCTGTCCTAATAAAACTTCATTCATAAAAGCTGGCTCTAGGCCACATTTGCCAAAAGATAATAGCCATCCCCCAGTCCCTGTATAAAGTCTTTTCTTCTATAAAACCTCACGCTTCCTAATAAAGGAAGCTATTCCGAATTATCTAGGAAGAAACTCTAATATACTTAGCCTATTAAAATAGCTTGGATGGATCAGAATGGGATAACAATAATACCACTGCAGTACTTAATAAGTACTAAAGTAAGGACCTATCTTAGAAACATAGGAAGAACACTTAGACCTCAATAATAACAACACATCCTTGCAGGTATGTAGAAGTAGCAAAGAGACCCTTCATGAAGGAAAGCATAGAAAGGGAAAATAAATATCCAGATGTACTATATGATTATTAGAGATGTACTATATGATTTTCATGAGGGAAATGCAAATTAGAACATCAGTGGGCTGTCAATATACCCATGAACGTGACTAAAATGGGAAAGATGATGCCAGGCATTCATATTAAATGTAAGCAACTGAATCTCTGAATTGCTGGTGCGAGTATAAAATACCAGATCCCTGAGAGGATCTCCGTGGCAGCTTTGTGCAGGGTTCAACATTTGCTTCTTACCATCAACTTACCATTCTTCTCCCAAGTGTTTAGACAAGAGAATATGGGTTCATCCAAATACTTGTATCAAATATTCATAGCAATCTTCCTTGTGATTACCTAACTAAGTGTAGATATACGAATAGATAAATACACTGTGATGTGTTTGTAGTATATATTTCTGACACACACACACACACAAACACACATATATATATATATATATATATATAAACATGCACATTACGTGGAATATTATGTAGTAAGGAAAGACAAGCTGTTAATACTACAATAAGGCAGCTTACAATATATTGAGAAAATATTTTAGACACAAACTATATAATGTTTCATATACATGAAACTCTAAAGCAGATGAACCTGTCTACACCAACAGACCGCATTGGTACAAAGCAGATTGGTAGTTCTGTAGGAGTGGAGTTAGAATGGACTTATTTTAAAGGGCTGTGAAGAAATTACAAACTGCAAGGACAAGTGTGAAGTTGTATCTTTGGGAGTGGCTAGAAGACTATGCACTTGGAAAGTGTGCCAGATATTTAATATAGACTATTTTTTTGGATGTGGACTTTGATGTGATAGAAATGGTTTTAGAAAGCCAGCACCCAGGGAGATGGGTTGATCAATAAAGTGCTTGGTCCTGCAAGTAAGAGGACCCAAATCTGATCGCTAAGGCCTCCGTTCAAATGAAGCTGTGCAATCTCAGCTCTGTGGGGATGGAGGGCTACCTGGAGATCACTAACCAGCCAGCTTTGCATATCCAATGAGCTCGAGGTCAGTATACCTGCATATACATGCACCCCTATATACAAATGAAGCCAAAAGGCCGCCCTCTGGGTATATTAATACCTATTCTTCCTTTGTACTTGCATTGGTCCTGAACTTGGTTCATTCTGCAGCTATCTTTTGAAGTAGCAGTGGTCTGTTTCCACATTACTATTGGGAACACAAGTCTTGAAAGTGCTTATAATGTTTGAAAGGCCCTGCACTAGTTCTTTGGAGAGGTTTTAAACCAAATCTTCCAGAACCTCAGAATATACACTCATTAATTAGAAAGTTGGACCATATAACTTCAAACATCCCTCTAATTTAAGTGTCTAGGACTATGTAAAGATATCAGTTGGCTGGTGCTGGTGTTGAACCATCAAATTAGCGAGAGCCCACGGCCTAGTTTGAACACATTTCTCAGACATCTACAGAGCAGTCCTATGAATGGTCAGTCAAAACAACAATCCTGATCCTGAGAAGATCAGATAAAAGATTTTCTGGGCATGTGGATGTCAATTCCCAGGCAGCAAAAAGGAATGTGGTTGATTTCCTGTTAGCACCTATCACAGAGTACTTGTAAGACCCAGTTTGAGGTTAAATGCGATAGTAGCCATGTCAGTTGCTGTCTTCTAAGAATGACTTCTGGGAATTTTATAGCCCCAGGGATTTCTCGACACTGCAGCAGACTAGTAGTCAGGAATTACAGGTCATAAAATTCTTGTGGACTTTCTCTGTCCCCGACTAGTCAGGCACTTTGGGCAACTCACTCTGGATCTCAGTCTTCTGATATGTGAAATAAAATAAAAGGCATTCAATTATGGTTTAATCCTCAATTAATTTGCAAATATGAAAATAATCCTCTCTCTTCAGCCTCATTGGCAAATGAAGGAAAACATTGTATCAGTCAGATTTCCTGGAGCATATCACCACTGTGCCAGCAACTTGACAAGTGTGCTCTCCTGTTTCTCAAGGGAACTTTAGGGAGTCACTGGTCGGGTTTGGTCTGTGGACTGGGTTTGTATTTGAGGTTCATGCTTACCCCTGTCTATTGTTCTTGAGTCCAGGGTGGGAGAAGCATCAATAACCCTTTGGATGTTTATTTATGAATGAAAGGGGGGAGGGAGAGAGATTATAATCATAGGAATTTTAAAACAGAACTTCTGCCACTTCTAAATACATGGACTGATAATTTTACAAACCTTGAGAAAGTGAAGAAGCAATACGCCAGGTCCAAAGTAGACATCCATGGCATTGGGAAATGTTGAGAGATTGGGTAATTTCTGTTATCCACTCAAATTCACCCATGGACAAATCTTATTTGTCTTTGATATTTAACAATATGTTAGTTACGTATGTCGTTGCTATGATAGACTACCTGACCAAGTCACTTACGAATGTTAGAGTTTCATTGCCTTGTGGTTTGAGAGTGGTAGGGAAGGTACAGCAGGGAAGCATGAGGCAGCGGTCCACCTTGTATCTGCGGTCAGGAAGCAGGGAGAGATGAACGAATGCTACTCCATTTTCTTGGGATCGAGTTCGTGGAATGGTGCCATCCTCACTCAGAGGAAGCCTTCCTTCTTCACTTAAGCTACTCTGGAAAGGCCCTTATAGAAATACACAGAAGTGTGTTTCCTTGGTCGTTCTAAATCCAGTCAACGTTGACTAGGGGAAGTGTGGAGGCATGTTCTCCACAAGCAGTGTGGAGAGCCTCACTTGAGGAGAAAAAGCAATTCTAAGTAGCTTTCAGCAAAATTTGATTCCTAACAAGTTCAGTTCACTGTTGTATGTGCTGCCCCCACCCCCATCTCCTCTAAGCACTGTCTCAAAGGTTTGGAGATTACAATACTAAGTGCATCTGATTTAATCCCAGGGCTCAGTATTTCTTTCTTGAAAATAAAGCACAAGACTGGTTTTCTACCAGATCCATTTGACTCTTTTTTTTTGTATTTCTTATTAATACTGAGGCAGACTCCAGCTAGCAGCTCAGGCTAACCTTGCACTTTGGATGCTCCCCTCTCAGCCTCATGAGTGCTTGGCTTACAAGGCATGTGCCACTAGGCTGTGTTTATTTCTACTCCAAAATGGTGTGATTCTGCATTTCAAATTTTCCAAGGAGAATCGATTCTATGTCAGTGTCTTGGGGACTCTCAGGAGAAAAGGCACATGTCATTAGGTATGAAAGGGCATAATTCCCCCTTCTACTTGTGACATTGGAAGCAGAGATGGAGAGAGGCTAGGCAGAGGCGCCAAGATGCCAAGATTTTTAAGACAACCAAGTCAATACGTATCATCCTCTGGCTAGAGTAAGTCAATACGTATCAAAATATATATTAAACTGTAAAATTAAAAACATATTTTCTTTGATGCATCTTGATAATGCAGCCCAATCACCAGCAAGGGCAGAATTAGGCAATCAGGCAAGATCAAGAACAAAAAGTTCCACCCTGGGTTGGGTAAGTTTTCCTTTTCATTTAAACAGATGACTGACCATAACCTGGAACCCTAACCACCTTGGCATGAATGAAGACATTCTAAAGAGATGCCAGTGTCCCTCCCTTTGGCTATCAGACTGTTGAAACAATGGAGACAAAGGAATTGTTATTTAGTTAAGAATTGTGTCATGGGGAAGGGAAGAGCTGGTGCTACATGCATGCAGTGTCCACAGAGGCCAGAAGGGGGCGTTAGATCCCCTTCTATTACAGTTACAGATGGTTGTAAGCCAACATATGGATACTGGGAATGGATCCTGAGTCCTCCGGGAAGAGCAGTCAGTGTTCTTAGCTGCTGAGTCATCACTCTAGCCTCTTACCTCTGTATTTTTGATCATCTGTATTAACCAATCTACTTATATCTTCTTTTATTTAAAAAATCCTTAATAGACATGTTATAAAAGAAAGATTATCAATTATGACAATTATTTAAGATGTAATTCTAAGCTTTACTTCAGAAAGATGATGCTTATTAATGTACCACCCTGAAACTTCTCTCAGGTACGGGATCACTCATGCAGAAGCTGCTCAGGTTCCCTCCTGATTCCCCTGCCTCCTGGAGGCTTTGAAGAGCTATGCAGGGTGCTTGGTTTACCATCCTTCATCCAGGAAGACATAATGCAACCATCTCTGAAAGCAAACTCAACACAAGCGAACTGTGTTAATCCCCAGGAGCAAATGACACACAGCTTTTCTCTGTTTCCCTCTTTTGATTCACATGAGTGACTAAGAAGGGCTGTTGACAAGAATAGAGGGCACATCTTTTCAAAGCTGCCTATAAGATCACAGTGAGTGATTATTTAGCAGATTTTTATATTTAGTGCCCATATTTGAGGTTGAGCTGGGAGTTACATGCCTGCAGCAGTGGGCTCATGGTAGCGTCCCTGTAACCGTGTCCGCTTGGCAGTGAGTGATCTGCTTGCTACCAGCCACCATCAGAACCATTCCTTGTTAGACAAGTTTGTTTCACTGTGAAGTTCTAGCTTTAGTCACACACTTTACCTTTTTTTAAAAGTTTGTTTGTTTTAATTTATTTGTGCTTTTGTTGGCTGGCTGGTTTTGGTGTTTGAGACAGAGTATCACACTTCAGGCCTGGCTGTGCCTGAACTTGCAGCTGTCTTACTGGCTCAGCCTGCTGACTGCAGAGATTGTGAGCACATGCCACCACATGCACATGCCACCACACGCACATGACTCCACATACACATGCTACCACACACACATGCCACCACACGCACACGCCTCCACATGCACATGCCACCACACGCACACGCCACCACATGCACACACGCCACCACACACACACCACCACACACGCACATGCCACCACACGCACACGCCACCACACACACACACACATGCCACCACACACACATGCCACCACACACACGCCACCACACACACATGCCACCACACATACACACATGCCACCACACACACACACATGCCACCACACACATCCTAAGGGAGGAATACAGACTTGGCAGAGAGAGGGGAAAAGTGAAAACGGAGAAGCTGTGGGGCTCACATCAGGGGGCAGGCAAGCAAAGAGCAGAGTCTGAGGAGAAGACTGGAGGCAGCTGGAAGCTGGCTCAGAACCCTCTGCGTGTGAGGATGGAAGGTAGAGGGTATTTCTGGTGTGCATATGACTAACTGAGCGAGGGGCAGAAAGAAAACCTGCTTTCTAATTTTATCTCCTTGTGGCACTTTACCAAAAAGCCCCTCAAGGTGGCAGGAAGTTGGAAGCCCTCAATGGGGAGAAGTGCTGCAGTAAGAGTAATATACAAAGGTCCAGTGAGAGAGCCGAGAGGGGAGGCCGCATGTGGCTTTCCACCTGGGCCTCTGCCTTTCAGGAGTCCTTAGAGTTCCTTCCGGCTCCTTGTTTGCATACCCATATGGTGGTGGTGTATTAATTCAGGGAAAATGGCTACTTTAACGAAGAAAGAAGAAGGCTGAACTTTCAGAAGCTCTCTGGTTCTCAACTCCCTTCCCCCGCCCTCTCTCTTATCCCCTCACCCCCTGTCTCTCTGCAGGTTCTCCTTCCTCTTCCTCTTGTCTTTTATAAATAAGGAACTTGCTGGAAGGTTGGCACTCAACCCTAGTGAGCAGTAAATGCTCATGAGTGTTTACATGTCTCTCCTGCTGCTGTTCTTCTTCTGATGCGGGGGTGGGGGGGGATGATGGAAGGCTTAGGGAGTATACTGAAGCTGGGGATGAAAAGGAACTGCAATGGCTGGGGGTCTGCCGACTTTGGGATTCACCTAGGATTTCTTAAAGCAAACCTCCCTGGGTTTTGACCTTTGCATTTTCGGTGGAGATGCTGAATGTTCAAGACAGGGATTATTTTTGAAGAGTTGCTAAGTTGTGGAATCAGCCTGGGTCCTCCCCAACAACAACAACAACAACAACAACAACAACAACAACACACACACACACGATTAGATGTAAAGGAGAAAATAATTGTGTTGCTCACAGGGAATTAGACAGAGCTAGAGATCATGATGTTAAATGAAAAAAATCAGTCTCAGAAAATCAAATGTATGTTTTCTTGTTTGTAGAATCTTGATAAAAAAAATCAGACCCGGCAGTAGGACTATTGAGGAAAATGAAGGGAGCCAGCAAGAGTGCAAAGTGGGGACCAGAAAGGGCAATGGAACCTGAATATACTTGAGGTATATGATATGCATATGTGGGAATTGCATAATGAAACCCATTATTATATAAAATTATCATCTGGCTACTGACCACAAAAAAACCTGGAAATATAACCGATAGAACAGAAAAGAGAAGATAGCTTTACTTTCTTTGTTTTGTGTCAGGACAGATAGCTTGGACCTGTAGATCAAACTGGCCTTGAACTCATAGAGAGTCACCTGGCTCAGTATCTTGAGTTTTAAGACTAAATACAGGACCCCCCCCCATACCTGACAGATTTGTTTTTTAATCCTTTGCTACCTTGGGATGAAGAAAGCAAATATTTCATCTTGCACATGTCCTTGACGTGACTCCTATGATCCAGTCACTTAGTTGTACATTTATTAAGCAACCAAAACACCAAAGACTTCAGAGCTACAACTAAAAGATCAGTGCCTCAAACATACCTTAGTTCTGCAATTTTTTTATTTGTTGATTCTGCTTTTTATATAAAAAAATGTGTGTGTGGTATGTATGTGTTTGCATGTTCTATTGTATGTGGTGGGGCATTTATGTGTGTGCATTCATGTGTGCCCAGGCATGTATACTCAAGTTTGATGTCACTCTCCACATTACTTATGGAAGCAGACTGTCTTGCACCTAGGTCCTCTGTCTCTGCCTTCTGAGCTCTGGAATTATTAATAGGCTGCTTTTCCTAGGAGGCATTTACATAGGTCCTGGGGGTCAGAAGTCTTGTCCTCATGCCTTTAAAGGGAGTTATCTATTTCACCTCTTCAGTCTCAGATTTATTCCTCTGTCCAACAAGTATTTGTTTCAGGCATCTGTGATGCCCTGCAGAGGACCAGATGCCCTGGACTAGGGTTGGAGAATATCAACTCCTTCCTTTGAACCCCTTCTGACTTTTCGCCATCACATTTATGAAGGGGGACAAGAAAGGACCCAGAGAGTCCTCTAGGGAGTTCTGCATAACTTCAGGAAATGTATGATCTGTGTGAGACACGATGCAAAATTTTCTTTGCACGAGCTTTCACAAATGGGGGTCATGACCCTCATGGATCCTTAAAAGTTTTAATGAACAAAAATATTTTCGAGCAATAAACTTTGCCATCAAGGCGACATTATCTGGACCATGCTCCTTTGAGTGCCCATAAACAGGAACTTTCTCAAACCTATTGAGGATGCTGCATTTGAAGTTCATTGACTCACCTGGAAATCTGTCTCCTGAGAATAAGCCTAGACGTGAGGTCAATGTCCCTGTCACTTCTGAAGTGTCACCATAGGTCTCTGTTATGTCTCCCATAGTGCCTTCCTTGCTCAGTGTCTTACAGCCAAAAGAAGCTCCATCAGAAAGAGCCAATTACGCTCTAATTTTATTCCCCAGTTGTCTATCTGAGCCTGTGAATGGCTCAGCTTCTGTTCCCTGTGGCTGCCGTGAGGTGTTCTGGTGTTTCTCTCAAGGAGGGGTGAGAATAAAGAACCGTCCTTAATTGGGGCGTGTGCGCACACATGCTTCCTGTGAAATGTCTCTCTCGTTCACAGCCTCGATGCTTTGTTCCCTGACTATCATGTGGGGAGAGGTGTTTGGACATCATATTAATGATAGCTCTGCATATGTACAGGGCACATTCCACTTTCAAAGGCATTTATAAACACTGCAAGATGAAAGCTCGCGCCACGCATCTTGGGAAAAGGGAATGTTAATCACCACCATGCAGGGTCCATGGGGAAGGCTACAGATTCCGAGGGCTGGGAGGGATGTCAGAGTTCACCCAAGCAAACTTCAGGGCCTCCTTGAAGAGGGTAAAGGATTTCTTACAGCTTAGCTTTTCAGTTCAAGCCAATTCCACTTTTCTGTAATTTTCAATCCCCACCCCCCCCCACTTCCTACCTGCTCCCTTTCTTCTTCCCTCTCCTTTCCCCCACTTCTCACTTTAAAGCCGGAGGCCTCTTTAAGGCTCTAAGTTTGAGGTGGTGTGTTAAGTATTGATAATTGTAATATCTGGGCTAAATGGTCCAGCAGATTGTATTGTGTCCCATGAACTCTCAAGCAGTAAATACCTCACACAACTGCTCCCCTGCTTTGTCCCCGTCCCTGTGCTGCAGTTCTCTGGTCAAAAGGCCCTCGGGCTTCCAGTGCCATTCCTCCAGATAAGCATTGTGCCATTCTACACTATCCTTATAAGCACTCTCTGCGGGAGGCAATTGATTCTAGTCCCCAAAGCACCGAGAAAAGAATGCCTCCTCAGCTGCCTTTTCTCTCCAGGTTGGTCAGAAGAAAATGGAGTGTTCACAAGGTGCCCGTTACTCCTCAGGCTGCTCCGAGGGGTCAAGTGTATGAGCTTCACCCAGAGTCAGCCATGTAGGTGGTACTTCTTACTGCATCAGGAAGCAGAGACCCAGAGAGATGAAACGGTCAATCGAAAGTCTCACAGCTCAGGGGCTAATACTAGGATTTTACCCCAGATGTTTCTATATCGAGAGCCACATGTTGTTGCTGTGTGGCTCACAATGGGTGTTTAAGGGTAGAACTCAGTACCTTTCCATTCTTCCCCCATCCCAGGCGCCTCCATCACTTTCTCATCCTGGACCTTCTTACTTCTACGGAGTAAATCTACCCAGAGAATCAGGACCGCAGCTAGAATTTCATTAGCGTTTGCGATGTGCCTTGTTTTATATGTTTTATTTCATTGGATCCTCAGCAACCTATTAAGGGTGCTGTCACAATTCTCTAGTGAAATGAAAAAAGCGTCACAGCAGGGCTGTCTCCCTCTGATTTGTTGTTGGTGGGAAGCAGAGCTGGGCCTCAACTTGCTCTCTGTTTCCAGTGAGCTGTTCTTTTGTATAAGATCCATCATTTTCTCATTTAGTTTTTTTTTTCTTCCCTTCTTATTTTGTCCACTTTTAGTGTTTTGAGATAAGGTGTCAGGCTTCTCGGGAACGGAGTATGTAGTACCGTCAGGGATCAAGGCAATCCTCCTGGCTCAGCCTCCCAAATTCTGGAACTCCAGGTGTGAGTGTCCTTTCTGGCTTAATTATCACTTTTGATATGACCAGTGTTCCTAAACTCAGCTCTTGATATCACTAAAACAAAAAGCACCAATTTTCAATGAAAGTTATTAGCCTATGTAGTTATACCATGAGTAGCTATAATATTTTCAAGAGGCCCATCTCTATCATACCTGATGACCAGTCCACAATAAGATGATGTACAGGAGAGATATAGCAGAATCATTGCCATTTTTTTGCATTGAGATTTATCTCCATATTTGTTAAGAAAATATAAATGAGAAATTATTATAATACTGTCACCCATGTCTCCCTAGTCTTGGGAGTAGCCATTCTAGATGGGCCCTTCACAGGTTGGATTCCCAGAAGCAGCTGTAAGTTGTTTATCTTTTCCACATGACCAGACTCTTCTGGGAAACAGATGCCTTGAAGATATCCTGCAAATCCTGAAACCCCTAAGTATGTGTGTGGCATACAATAGGAGCTTAATAAACTGAACTGGTTTTTTGAATTAGTGAAGGGATATTGGGTGGGGAAAGCAGAAGTACCATTGTTTAAGGCGAGTGTGGAGGAGGGGAGAATACAACATCCCACTGACTCTGTAGTACTCTGTTAGTGGTTACCTATGGGTTTTAACTTAGCTTCTTTCCCTTGTCTGTCCTAGGCTTCCATGGCTTTACCTCCTGGTCTTCACAAGAGAGCTGTTAGGAACACCCTAAGACAGAGCACACTTACCATAAATAATGAAATAAATACAATGGTAGTGACGTCAATCAGCCCACAATAAAGGACTCTTGGCTTCCACGGATTGCCTTCCCACCTGGCACTTTCTGTATATTGTCCTCACGGCTACCCTGGGGGTCATTATCTTCCCAGTTTACAGATGAGGACACTTTGAGAGATATTATCACTATTAAATTACATAATTATGGAACACACAGAAAAGATCATGACGTTAATGCAGTTTTCTGGGAGGTTGCAGAATATGAGCGTTAAAGAGCCAGTAATGGCCCAAAGCAGGACCATCCCCTGAAGGCTGATCTGGGTGATGCTGGGGACATTTGTGTGCAGTGGGACTGATGAGAGTAACTGGAGAAGAGGAACAACCTCCTTCCGTGAAACTCAGTGCATCTCCCCTGTGGCCCCGGGGAAGCGTCCACATCCACAGTCCCTCTGAAGTGGACCTACCTGGTGTGCCTGGATGAAAGCAGCCCACTTTGATGCCAACTGGCCACGGGCTTTGGACAACTGCATTACCTCATCCTCTTTGCTGTCTTGAAGAAACAAAGATAATAACACTTTCCCAAGGCTGGGGCTGGGTATGTCTTAATTTATGTGTGCTTGCGAATGGCTTTGAAGATGGCAAATGTTACTTAAGCGTTAAGTATTATTATTTACTGTGGTTCTAAATGCTATTTCTCCTAGCCATTGTCAGGCTACAAAACAAAAAGGGAAATGGTAAAAGGGCCTGTGAAGTGTCCAAACATCTATAAATGAGGTAACTTTGGCCTGAGCTCTGTGATGGTATCTACAAGCATAGCATTAGCTGCGCAGCATTTTTGTGTGGGCAGGCGGTTGCCTAATTTGCACTTGAGCATGCCAACAGCAGGCCCTGGCACAGGTCTGGCACACACTGGTGATGCAGGGCTCTTTGGACAGAACTGCCTTGCTGACATCATGCTTTGCTGCGTTCTCTTTGAGATGCAAATGAGACGCTGGAGGAGCCCCTTGTCCTTTCATCATTTAGTCTTAATAGAAGGAAATTAACATTCATTGAGGCCTCCCCTGTGCTGAGCACTTTTATGAATGTGATCTCATTTGTTCTCAGGACAGTCTAGCGAATTGGCCCTGAGTGTTCCCATTTTACAGGCGAGGCAACTGAGGCTCACGGAAGATAAATAGTTTGTCCCTGATTATATAGGTAGTCCAAAGCTGAGCTATGTTTAGAATCTAGAACATGGCTACAAACGTGTCCATTTATTATGGGGAGTTGTAGGCAACATGCCTTACTCTGCCTTTTCACCTCACCTGTCTGGGCAAGTTCTCTGGATCCCTGGTAAAATTCTTTTAACTGCCTTTGCTACGGTCCTTACATATCTTGGATCCCTCTCGAGTGTCACTTCATTGTATATGCCTGAATTGCAGTTCCTTGATATTTAGGTCCTATTTTTCTATTTCTGGGCTTCTCTCATAAACTGCTTGCGAAGTGGTATGTTCTTCCCTTCATGTCTGCTAATCCGTCGCACGTCATTTTCCTAGGGATACTTTCTGATGCTCCAGATAGCAGGTCTCTGACTTGGGCTCCCAAACCTTCACCATCAGCGTTGCCTTCAGACTTGTGAGAAATGCAAATTTACCGGCCCCACCCTGGCCCTACCAAATCAGAAACTTCTCTGGGCTCTGAGGAGGAGGCCCGTCCCTCCTGGGAACATCTGCTTACCTAAGTCTGAAAATGACCAGGTTTCTCATCCTCGGCAGGATGGGCATTTTAGGCTGCCCAGTTCTTTGCTGTTGTGGGGTGGAGCCGGGTGTGCCTAGCACAGTGCTCAACCTGTGGATCCCAACCCCATGGAACAACCCTTTCACAGGGGTTGCCAAAGACCACCGAAAAGAGCAATCATTTACATTATGATTCATAACAGTAACAAAATTACAGTTATCAAGTTGCAATGAAAATAATTTTACCATGGGGGGGGTCACCACAGCATGAGAAACTGTATTAAAGAGTCACAACCTTAGAAATATTGGCAACCTGACTTAGCAGGACTTTGAAGAGCCTCTTCTGAGTATCCTCAGCTCTCTTCATCTTCCTCCCCCTACTCTCCCCGAGTTGGCCCAACCAGAAATGTCTTCAGAAGTTACCCAAGCTCCTCAGGTGAGCAAAATCAAACCAATATGTTTGACTAACATACGCTTCCAGGCCTCACTTCCATATGAACTTGCCAGTTGATTGGGTTAATGTAATGGATTCTCTTACTTAAGGCAACTCTCCCTTGTCCAGCTCAACACCTGATCTAAAGCTTTGAGAGGACTCTGCCATTACGGGACAGAGTTCGAGCACATGCCAACAGGACCTCTGGTCCACATCACAGTCGGAAAGAAATACCTCTTCCAACAGAACCCTGGGAATGAGGAGTACAATGGCAGACAATATGATTAAATATTGGAGAGAAAGAGGGGGAAAAAGCATTCTTAGAATGCTGATGGAATTAATCTCCTAACATAGACTCGGTGCTCCTGTTGCCAAAAGAGAAACCAAAGTGCACTCTGCCCACAAGAACAATAAGGGGATTGTTGACAAAAGGGGGTGTGGCTCAGCCTCCCCTGTGGTGGCTCAGTCTGTCTGCCAGTGATACACTCAAGATCTAGAATTAGGGGACATACACTAAGGATCCCTCAGATTCCTGGAAGGTCCTCAGACAGTAAAACTCTTTCTAGAACCAGGGGACAACAGAGAGTGGAAAGGAATGTAATCGCTGCCTGCATCCTTTCCTTCAAGCTGGACTTTGGCAGCATCATTCCAGCGATACTCCAAGTGGATTCAGAAATGGAAGACTGGCTTGGATCCACCCCCAGGCTTCAAATCACAGCTCACAGCAGTAAGACTCCATGAGTTTCGTGGCTAATACCGAGCTTCTTGTGACCTTATGACTTTTGGGTTATAGTTAAGGTATGAGAATGTAAAAAATGCCAGCGAGGCACTGTTTGCAAAGTGTGTGTGCGTGTGTATGTGTTTACACCTCCCAAAGACTTATTTTTCCTGAAGAAACTTTAGAAATAGGAAAAAGTGTGTGTGGGAGGGGGATACAAACAGTCTATCTAGATCTTCTATCAAATTTTATAAGCAATTTTTCTTGCATCTCCCCCCTTAACATAGTATTATTTTTTTTAAAACTGATACCTAAATTCAATTTCAAGCTATTCCTAAATGTGGCCATTAAAATACCCCAACTTTAGAAGTCAAGGTCCATTACTTTCACTGCTCCAAAGGGCATAGGCATCCTACTTTTCAAGACAAAGGTGAGCCTCACTCTTTCACACATGCTGGAGTTTTCCAAAGGTCAGTTTGCTAATTTACAATTTGTAATAATTTGCAGGTGAATGGAGCTAAAGGTTACCTTTGATATATATGTACATGCATAATCTCAAGCACCTTTGGTGTATTCTACTTCCCAAATTAAGTTAGTCAACCTCTGTTACTGGCATTTGTTGTTGTGAACAGGTCTACAATGGAATTTTACATGGAAGTTTTTTGTTTCTTTTTTTCTAAAATGAAGAACATTTTCTTTGAAATGAGGTCAGAAATTTAATCACTGGCTCGAAAAATATGAACACAATTAACCCTCATCAGACTTTGAAAAGTACTGCTAAGTTTGTCCTTCTACTAGTTGGCCTGGACATCTCTCTCTTTTCTGCAACTTTATTGATATTGGACTGTGTTGACTGGATCTGGATGAGAGCTTAGGCGGAGGGAACAAGGAGGTGGAAGCATTTCATCTCAGGCAGATGTGATAGAACATCTTCCATCTGTATCCTCTTTGCAGCCCCTAACACCAAGAGGGTTAGTTTGATTGATTACAGTTAAGATGTTTTATAACAGATCTGCTTCCTCTATGCTTACAGCCATGAAGTCTACTTTAAGAGGTGATTAAGAAAGAAGAAGCCTCCCTACCCTAGCTCCTAACCCTGAAATCGAGTCAAGTCTCCATGAGACCCGGGTCTCCTCTTGCAGGAGTTAAGGCTAATTTGTCCTCGTGCATATTTTCTTACAGACCCATATGACTGTAGGGAGTGACAACAACCTGATCTTAAACACTCTTGGGCTCCAACACTCAGAGCGACCTTCTGTCGCTGCCCGCACACCAGCGAGGCTAGATTTAAATGCTTGTAGTAGCCATCCACTGAGGGACGGACTACATAAGGCATATAGAAGGGGAAATGCTCTCTGTGTCTTTCTATATTACCTTTTGTAACATGAAGGTCCTGCTTGTTGGGGTTTCTGTCCCAACCGGTACCCCACAGCCGGCAAGCCCCAAAGAAAATCACACAGAAAGTCTACATTAGGTTATAAACTGATTGGCCCATTAGCTCAGTCTTCTTACTAGCTCTTGTAACTTATATTAACCCATTGTTCTTATCTATGTTAGCCACATGTCCGGTACCTTTTCTCAGCGGAGGCAGCTTACATCCTGCTTCTTAGATGGACTGTGCAGGAATGCGGGAAGAGCTTCCTTCTTCCCTGAATACTCCTGTTCTCCTTGTACTACCTCTACTTCCTGTCTGGTTTTCCCGCCTATACTTCCTGCCTGGCCAATCAGTGTTTATTTAAAACATGATTGACAGAATACAGAATTGTCCCTCACCAACCTTCTTCCTTCTCTCCCATTCTGTCTTCTTTTCTTTCCTCCATTTTCTCTCTTTCCTTCCTGAAATATCAATTCAGGCAAAACCCATGGTGAGGAGAGACTGGCTTAGGTGATTAGTACACAATATTAATAATTGGTAGGCTTACTGTTTAGGGAAAACCCCAAATTACCTGGGCTGAGTAGTGAATATGATTTGGGTAAATTTAATGTTCAGCCTAACTCAGGGTTATTTGGATGAACCTCTTGTTTTTCAAGTTCTCTTATTAAAGACCTTCTGTTTCCCTCTGAAAAAGGAAAAGAAAAATAACCAATCAAACAACCCCTCCCCCTGCCAAAAAACCAACCAAACACACAAACCAACCACCACCACAACAAAAAACCCTTTGTAATTCTTAAGAAGAGGGATCCTGAGACGAGGCTGAACTTTTTGACAGAGTCTCAAATCATTATTATTCTCGAGCAGTACTGAGGATGCAATTATGACAGACTGGGCTTCACCTCGCCAGCTCCCAGGGCATACTCCAGAGACTGTTGTGCTGTTGTTATTATGCCCATCTTAGCTTATTTAACTCCTTTCTACTTCCTGCTGGGCACACAGCCTTCCTTCGCCAGCCTTCCTTGCAGTGATTTAGGGATGATCATGTGATTACCTCTGATGTATTACATGTAGTCTGAAGAAACATCCCTCCTTTTTCGGGTCTGACACAGGAGGACCTATCATCCTCTCCCCTATCATACTTCCTGGCTTCCTTCTTGGTACAGACATAGATGAACCATTAACTTGGGACCCTGAGAGACAGATAACGGAGCCATTGAATGGAGGGGCCTGATGCTGTTTTCTGGATCAGGCAGAGGACTGGCAGATGAAGAACATCTAACATCTTAAACTGTACATTTGTGAAAATATCTATTGTGTTTAGTATAATATTTTAGATTTTACTGTAACAGTCAGTAGTGCTACCGTTATTAGTATTCATATCACTTTGTAATAAAAGTAAGATTAAAATGCATATTTCAATTAATTTATGTTGCATTTATGGTGTGCTTGCTTACAAGAAACAAATTTTGTTAAAAATCATGATGTACAAGATTTTTCCATATAATTTTTAAAATTTTAATTTATTCTTTGACAATTTCATACTTACATATATGTGATATATATATAAGCTGTTATATATATATATACATATATATATATAACACTATGACCACACTCCTCCTTACTTTCTCTACCTCTCCCCATTAACCTTCTCTCCTCTCAGCAAATCCTCTCCTGTTTTTATACAATTTTATTTTGATTTGTTTTTTTAACTCACTGACTTTACTGAGCTGTTTGTATGAGCATGAATGTGAACGGGTGGAGCTCTCAGAATTGACAACCACACTGAAGACAATGACTTCCTGTCCCCCAGCAGCCATCAACTGCCAATAGCTTCCTGGTGTAGGATGTCCTTCTGTATTTGTATTGCTTTCATTGGTTGAATAAAGAAAACTGTCTTGGCCTTTGGATAGGGCAGAAATCAGGTAGGCAGAGTAGACAGGACAGAATGCTGGGAAGAAGGCAGTGTGGCAGATGCCATGATTCTCCTGCCAGAGTCAGACATGCTGAATCTTTCTTGGTAAGCCACAACCTCATGGTGACAAACAGATTATTAGAAATGGTGAGATGTGAGATGTTGGCCAAGAAGAGACTAGAGATAATGGGCCAGGCAGTGTTTTAATTAATACAATTTCTGTGTAATTATTTCGGGGGTTAAGCTATCTGGGCACTGGGAATGCGGTCCACTCACCTTCATACTACAGCTTCCTGGAAAGGGGAAGGGCCCTAGGAGTTCATCCCCTCTCCATGACCAAATATTGACTGGACTAGTCTTGTGCTGGCCCTTTCAATGTACATACAGTTTTCCCATATCTTAGAACCAGTCAGGACCAATGCGGGAAGAGAGATGAGGTTCAAGATGGTGGGATACATGGATTTTAGATTTCTTCAAAGGAGATTCTCTTCTCCAACCTACCGGATAGAGGGCTAATGCTTTGGTGAGAGAGCATTTGGGCCTCAGATTAGTTATGAATGCTAATACTACAAGAAGCCTTTACTGCCCAGTTAAACACTTGTGCCTAAGAAGGGAGGGAAAGAAACTGACAAAAATAACTCTGTCCTTTTGATTCCAGCTGTGGTATATACCGAGATTCTGAGTAAAATGTAATGAATTCCTGCATGGTTGAAAACTGGAAGACAATGTAGAAAATGAGATTACCTTTTGGCTGAGATCTCCTTTGGTGAGGCACACAGTCCTTGGCCAAATTAACTGCACAGTAGGTTTTCTGATTACCTGTGCCTCATATTTAAACATACCCCGGCATCTAGAGGCATAATGTTGGGAGCTGGAATCAAGTTCAGAGTCAGTCTAGAGTACTGGTTAGAATGGCTAGACAGATGGCAAGGTTCCAGGGACTCAGGGAAGAGAAATACACCTTATATAATCCTCAACTCAAGATGCCATCCTGAAGTACATAATGGAGTTTCTTTTTACCAGAAATTGTCTCTAGAAGACTCACTCTGGGCTTGTCTGATTGACAAGATGTTTTCTGCATAGGGTAGTTCCCTCTTCTTTGTATGTTGGTTTTCTTGTAGCTATTAAGACCATGTATGTTGTTACAAATATATCTGTCTTGAGCTTGCTTAAAACTTGATAGAACTCATGAAAAAAAAACCCTTAAGATCTTTGATCTTTAATATTTTACCTCTTCTCAATTATTCATCTTTCTCATGCCCCTATTTTAAAAGTTTTCATAATACTCATTCATAGTTTATAGAGACATTTTAATTAGAACTAGTCATATGGATTTACTATAAGAACTAGCTTGACACTATGGGAGTCCTAGATTCCAGCACTACTAATAAGAGGGCCTACATTTTCCAGAATTTTTATTGTGTAAATATATACATTTAAAAAAGAGTTATAATTATATTGCACGTCTTGCTTTCTAATCTGGTTTTATACATTAATAACGCATTGTTAATCTTTCCTAGATTTAAAATATTACTTTTAACAACACTAGAACACTTACATGGTTGCATAATCTGTTACAGCAAGATGATATAATGAAGTAAGGAGTTTCTAAGTTTCTTTTGAATACATAATATATCAAAGAACATCCTTTAGCTACAAGCATGGATCTTTGAGCACATCAAAGGCATATTCCTAGAAATTAAATAATAGGGTCAAAACTCACAAAATAGTTAATTTCTTTTTAGTTTATTTTTACTTTTAGTTTTTGACACAGGTTCTTACCATGTAGTCTCTGTTGGCCCCAAAATTAGAAGGATCATCCTGCGTTTACCTCCTGTGGTTGTTTGAAAGAAAATATTCCTCAAAGGGAGTGTCATTAATGGGAGTTGTGGCCTTGTCAGAGTAAGCGTGGCCTTGTTGGAGGAAGTGAGCCACTGTGGGGGTGGGTTTTGAGGTCTTCTGTGTTCAAGCTATACCAAGTGAGACAGATTACTTCCTGTTGCCTGCTGATCAAGATGTAGGATTCTCAGCTGCAGCCCCTTGTTGCCTGAATACCACCCTGTCCCACCGTGATGATAACGGACTAAACCTCTGAACTTTAAGCCAACCCCTTAAATGGTTTTCGTTTATGAGAGTTGCTACGGTCATGCTGTTGTTTCATGGCAATAGAAATCCTAACTAAGACATCTCCCAAGTGATGGAGGACAAATCTGTGCCACCATGCCCAGCCTACTTTCATTATGCTCTTTAGCACTACAAGATGTCAACCTTAACAATCCAAGTGAAAACTTTGTCCATGAATTGAAAACATTACAGTGGAAAATCCATAGCAAGAAAGAGGTGACAAGGTTTTGAGGTTTCCTGAAAAAGGCTGTTCTTAAATCTTGCTAGACCTAATCCCCTAACATGTAAGATGGATTCTTTCCATGGTTTGG
This sequence comes from Dicrostonyx torquatus, assembly GCA_028555095.1. Classification (NCBI taxonomy): domain Eukaryota; kingdom Metazoa; phylum Chordata; class Mammalia; order Rodentia; family Cricetidae; genus Dicrostonyx; species Dicrostonyx torquatus. Next base: position 8,156,813 of record JAQHUG010000034.1, read on the forward strand.
GAGCTTCTGTGGTCACCTTTGAATCCCGGAGAAACAAAATTTGAGTATATTGACGGGTCTACAGAGTTACCGTGATATTGCAAAGTAGTAGAAAAGCTTGAGATTTGGACAATGACTGACTTTGGTTGCTGGTAGGTTCCTTTCTATCTGTGGGAGCTGCAGTAACTCTTAATCTCTCTTTAACTTAATTCTGTCTCTGTGTGCATGTGCAGTGCTGCCGTTTATTAGGAAGACCCCCCAGCCAAGTTAAAAAGCAAGTGGTAATGATGTCCCTTCAGCAAACTGATGTCACTCAAGACTAGAGAAAATGTGGCCTTGGGAAAAGAATTCCAATAAGAGAAACTCCAAATCGCTTCCAGTGTTGGCTAACCTTCAACTCTATCCGCAGTTAAAACTCCTTTTCAGAAGTAATTTTAGCTGACGGTAGGAACACACAAGTGGATCTTGACCAAAAGAGTCTAGTTATTTCCAGGATGATACATCCATGAGAAAAGAAAATCTTCAAATGACTGTTCAAGATCCCAGGGAAAAGAGATTTTAAAATGCAAGACTTTATCAAGTCCCTGCCCCATGAGATGATACCTAGCAGAGTTCCTTATTCTTTCCGGCTTCCTGTATCACAGTGTCAGTCACAATTCAAGTCCATTCCACGCAGTCACAGTGAGTCGTAAAGCTTCATCTCACGTCTCCTGCAAGACTCCAAGCTCCAAGAACAGGACTCGGGCTTACTGGATTAATTTTCTTAGGAACTGTCTTGAAAGTAGGAATGAAACAAAAGCTCAACAAATCTATGCCTACGAATAAGATCAGTTTGTTGTTGTTAGATGTGTCCACTTATTCCTCTAATGCCTAAAACTTCCTCACTAGACAGATATTTCCTGGATACAAATCAGGAATTAAAGTCTATACTGACTAAGGGTTAAAGATGAGCATGTCAGCAGACTCCTGAGTCTTAGGGAATTTCCAGACCGCGAAGGCATTTAGATGCTAATCATATAATTATCAGGGAAGGTTCTTTATGGCCAGTGCCACTCAAAGAATTTCGGGGGCTATCACAGCAGGATGTAATTTTTTGCCCTGCCCTCCTTTCAGTGGTCAGAAAAGGTTTCTCTGAGGAAGGTAAAAGTCATCAGGGACCTGATAAGGGCTTAGGAGGCGTGTGGTGTGAAAACACCCAGAGGCAGAAGGAACTGCAGGCACCAGGACCTCAGGATGGAAGACTAAGAAGAGAGCTGGGATACTGAGTCCTGGGTTGTGTGACTGCAATGAAGGACGGGGACAGGTGAAGATAGGTGACATGGCCAATTCTCTCATGTGTGGGTTTATAGGCGATAGCAAACTGTTAAGGGGACTCATGAGAAGATGAGAAATCATCAAATAATCTTTATCAAGAAAGTGACACAGTTAGGTTGATGCTCAAAATCCAAGTAAAGAAAAATCGAGTCCTTTGTTTCTTTGCATAAATTCTGGGAGAAAGAGAGGGAGGGATTGTTACATTGTCTATGGTCTTTGGTTTTTCTGAGTCTTGGGTTGTCTCTTAAGAATAATATTTATTTTTCTGAGGGAATACCTACTGCTGAAGAATCATAGAAGGTATACAGACTCTATGGATTTTATGCTCTCGTAAATGTGAATGAAATTATGTCTTTTGAAAATGACAGAGAAAATGGATAGACCTGGAGAATATCATGGTAAGTATAATAAGCCAGTCTCATTGGCAAATACCATACATTTTATTTCATTTGTATAGGTAATTAGCTGGGCTTGGGGAAGAGGCCCGGGACATAAAAATAAAAGAGGGATTGTTGGGGATGTGGAAAAAGGAAAGCAGAAGGATTGAAAGCACTAAAAAAAGAGCAAAAGAGAGGGCAAATATGATCAAAATATATCGTATGTATGTATAGAAATGCGACCGAATGCTTTGTACCATTCATATAGGTTAACATAAGAGACAAAGGAAAGAGGGAGTCTGTGGTATCGGAATCCCGCTGCTGCTACCTTCTTGAACAGCTTTCACTAGGAAGATTCTGTCTTTTACCTTAGCAGACATAGTTCTTGATCCTTCATACACAGAGTTGGTTTAATTCATGCTAAATTCCCTCATTGATGGGCTCTGTACTGAGATCTGAGTTGTTTTCTGTGTGACATGACCAACATTCCATTGTCCCTTTCCCATCCTCCTGCTTACCCAGGGACTCCCCAGATCGAAGGTGTGATTGCAGAAATCTGTATGGATTCCTGTCTCCCCTTTCCATCCCCATTCCCTGTGCTGTACGACACCATGTCCAATGTAGACCTTCAATTCTCCATTCCATAAACTTCTGTCATTTATGGAGCATGCATATCCCTTTTCACAATAGCAATCCACTGTCTGTTTTATTATTTACTGAATGTGACTCTCTAAATGACGGGATTTTTTCTTCTTTAATAAATATATTTGATTAGAAAATGTGGTATATATAAATTGTGACATATTTGGAATAACTAGGAAGGTAAGGCTTCATGTTATCTATATAGAGAGTAAAACTTCCCAAAACAAATATAAAACAATTATAGCTAAACATATGAGTTCACAGACCACTTTAAATCAAATGTGTCCTCCTAGGGTTGAATAAGCTGCACTTTGGGAGTAACATCTAAGTTCTTCATCACCCATTTCTACCATCCTAGTTTCTAAAGCTCACCATTCAAGCCAATTTAATTCAAACTGTGTAACAAGAGGGCCTGCTTGTTGGGGTTTCTGTCCCGCCCAGTACCCCACAGCTGTCAAGCCGCAAAGAAAAATCACAGAGAGAGTCTGCATTAAGATTATATACTGATTGGCCCATTAGCTCAGGCTTCTTACTAGCTCTTATAACTTATATTAACCCATTGTTCTTATCTATGTTAGCCACATGGCTCAGTACCTTTCTCAGCAGGGCAGGGACACATGCTGCCTCTTTGGTGATCTGCGCAGGAATGCCAAGGCAGATTCCTACTTCCCAGATTCTCCTGTTCTCACATCTACTTCCTGTCTTGTTTTCCCACCTATACTTTCTGCCTGGCCAATCAGCGTTTATTTAAAACATGATTGACAGAATACAGACAATTATCCCATACCAAAACTGCACTTGAAATTTTCATTAGTTGTTAAATTCTAGTATCCATGTGTACAGAGAGCGATGACTCCCCTTGTTGGGGACCTCTTGTGCACAATGTCCCCAGGCTTTGCAAATCTCTAGTCCTCTGGGTTCTGAAGAGCTGAGATTCTCACTCACTTTACATATGAGGAAACAGTCTTATGAAAGTAAACCAGGTGGCCCCAAGTCACACACTAACTCATGGTAGCGTTGAATGGACTCTAGTATTCTTGTTATTTTACCCAGGGGAGTGTTAATGCATACCTGAACAGACTGTTAATTTTCTAAAGGAATTTTGCAAACTGGTTGTCAAACACTGTCATTATTAAAATTAAATCATGGCCACTAAAAATAAATTATACTGAAGACAGAGGTAGTGAACATTGAAAGCATGTTACTTGCTTGTCATTTTTCTCTACCTTACAGTGTAGTGTTGAGGGCATTTCCATGCATTGCCTCTGTGCAATGGAGAAACAGTACTTGTAGCATGGTGTTCAATGATGCCATCTTGATAATGTGAAGCTGGCCATGATGAGACTTGTTTACACTACAGAACTCTTTTATACACCTAAATAGGACCTCCTCTACCCTTTATCCCCTGGAGCTCCTTGTTAAAATCAATAGCACAATGCGATCTCCAGGTGTCTTCACTGTCCTTGCTTGGGTTGAAAAGAGAGAGAGAGAGAGAGAGAGAGAGAGAGATCTTTCCCTTGTATGATGTAAATCCACTGCAGGACGTGGATAGAATTCAGTAAAGTGGGCAGTCTGCTCCAATTAGATGCAGGACCAAGGGGAGATGAAAGTGCAAATGATTTCTCAAAATGTCATGGTTTTGAATGATTTAGCAGAAACACCAGGGCCACGTCAGATCTTTTTTTGATGAGTAAGAAGAAAATTACAAGAACAAGCAGATTCAGGAGTGAAACCCATCTGTGTCAGTGTGTTGCGCCAAATGAATCACACATGTCAACACATGACTTCTCTGCTCACGAGTAAATGTTCCTGATGTAAAACACATTGCAGGAATTTCTCAGATGCTTTCCTCGTTGTGACAGAAGGCGGCCCACTCACAATGTTCTCATCTTATAACCTGGTGCATACTATTGCTATTAATATAGTCCATTCAGGAATATTAATGAGTCAATGAACTATTAGCCCTTATTACTTAATTGAACAAGCATGTAGAAGATGCTAACGATGTAGCTCAGTTTGGTAGAGTGCCTGCCTGGCATGCGTGAAGCGCTGGGTTCAATCTCTAGCCCTCCATGAACCAATCATAATGGTTCCTTCCTGTGAAGGCAGGAAGTCCTGAAGTTTAAGGTCATCCTTAACTACATAATGGGTTACAGGCCAATCTGGGATACATGAGACCCAGCCTCGAAACACAACAACAAACAGTGAAAATATTGAAAACAATAATAGAAAGACTGTAAGAATTATTGCTTCCATTTTCACATCGAGGGCAATAACGCTCATGAAACATACTTAAAACATACCAAAGTTCATCAGTGAGCCCTGCCCGACTCTGAAGGTTAAGATATGAGACACATTGATCCCCTAGCTGCAAGTAAAGGATGCAAGCTAAAGTGACAGGTTAAATGAACATAGCAATTTCTTGTACACAGATATTAAGAAAAGTTAATCGATGAGAGAGAGAGAGAGAGAAAGCCCTCAACTCTGTCCACTTCCTGTTCTGAGTTTGAGCGTACATATCATATGAGATAGTAAATTGCATGTTATGTATTTCCAAATATGGTGCTGTCTGGATTGAAAAGAGAATCACAGTCATACTTTGATCTTAGTACAGATGAACAAGTCCCCCCAAAGCAACTGCTAATATTCTAAAATATCCAGCTAGTTTTCAAAAAGCACCTGTGGTGTAAATTCATGGAAAAGCCAAAGGAGAATTCAGACATGCTCCTGTAGAGAATGAATTCAACTGTTCGGAACAATCTGGAAGAGAAGCCTTAGTGACAAGCATCTGTGTCGCCCATGAGCTCCTGGCCAAGAAAGACTGATGCTATGCTTCTGTTTCCCAGTGCCTTCCATGATGCTCTGAGTATATTCTAACAATCTGAAGGGACGAGAGGTTTAAGTGTACTGAGCATTGCTGGAAGGCTCACAAGATTTGAAAGCATAGGTTGGGTTATTGCGCCGATTATGGCTGATGGGAGTTTGAATTCTGTCTGGGTTCATTTTAGAGCAGAGACATCAGAGATGTGAAGAGCCGAAATCCTGTGGTCACTCCTGAGAGCCTACCTCTGATGCTCCTATTTCTGACAAAGTGTCTGAGGCTGCTGGTCTTCCACCTAGTGCATTGTGTGCTTCCTGGTGAGGAACATGGACACCAGTGGGACAAGGCTCTGTGCTGTCACTCGCTCTGTGCTGTCATCTGTAAATGTTAACTCGATTTGGGAAATAACCAGGCTAGCTAAAAGAATAACAAATATATTTTTATTTACTATAAGGGGAAAACTCATGAAACCGGAACAAGAAGTTCAAGCTCAGCTGTGCGGTGAGGGAACCACAGAGAAAGAGAGAGAGAGAGAGAGAGAGAGAGAGAGAGAGAGAGAGAGAGCGCACCTGGTCCCTGTGCCATCCCCCACCCCCGCCCCAGAAAGCCACACCCTAACTTGGTCCCACCTCTTAAAGATAATTGGTTAACAAGGCTTCCCCATCAGTCACCCACTCTCTGACAGTCTCATTGTGAGTTCCCCTATGCCCTATGTTGTCCTCATGCAGGGAGATAGCAACTCTTCCCCAAGGTATAAAGGGCAGCCTCCTGATTTGACTCTTTCTGGGCTGAGGGATGTCTTGAGCATTTTGCTATAACCCGATCAGGTCTTATATCAGGTCCCGATCGGAAAACCTCTGGGAATATCATTCCTCTAAAGTGACCAATCCATCAGTTGAGTGTTAGCCGTTAGCTGTTGTGAAGCTCTCCAGACAATGTGTACCAGAACCAGGTTCTAGTCCCCACTCTGTCCCTCTCCACGAGTGGGTCAGGGCATTCTGCTTAAAATGTTGCTCTGTAACTATGGAAAGGACATCGTTGAATTGAGCCTTCAGTCTTTGATGAAAGTTTAATGGTCACCATTTCCAGAAATCAAAACCTGGTGGGAACAAAAGTCAACACTACTTGATAGATGAGCTGCTTGGAACTCTGTGAAGGGTTTTACGTGCATTGTCTGAGAAAATTCTAGAAGACAGTTTTTGTTTTGTTCTTTAGAGCAGGTGAGGAATTTAAAAAAAAATCTAAATAACTCAAGGCTAATAAATGGTACCACTAATAATTGAACCTACATCTGTCTGGTTCTATAACCTTAACACATGATTCTTTACCCTAAGTCACTTAGGATTATCAATCTTCAGGCTATGGGGGAAATTTAGGATGTCTGTTTCTGAATACTACTGGACTCAGGAGACATGCTTCTAAAAACTGTGTTTTCATAATAATTATCTGCTTATAAAGAATTCCCCTTTTTGAATCTTTCTCTTCATCCCTCCTTCCTTCTCTCTCTCTTTTTCTATGTCTTTGAGTCTTTCTTTAAATTGGTAGTAAAACAAATTCAACCCACATGATGACTGTGGGAGTAGTAATGAAATAATAACGGTGGTAACTGTAGAGAATGCACACACACAGAGACAGACAGAGACATAGAGAAAGACAGAGAAAGAGAGTCATGCATTTAGTGCTTGGGTAAAAGCACATTGTTACATCTCCACTAGCATTACAGCCAAGACACATGTCTCTTGGAAGTGAAAAGCTTGTTTTCAACAATTGTGTTGATAGAGAGATGGTCAATGATTTTCAGGAGACACTGAAGCAAGATCATATGTACAGGATGGACCATGGTGACTGAAATTTCTAGGGAAGCAAAGGCACAGGAAGGAGAAATGTCTTACTGTAGCCCATAACCCATCAGCAACAGACACAGAACTAGAACTCATCCTGATTTCTACCTAGTGTTTTCCCCATTGTAGGCGAGGCAAGAGATTCACACTGCTGATACAGACTGAAAGAGTCAAGGCACTGTCCTATGGATTGCTGTGCACAGTAGGCATGCTGTAACCACCCCCCCCCCTTAAAGTTCTATCACTTCCTAGTCATTCAGCCTTACACAATGGCCTAATCTCCACAATTCCGGTTCTTCTCATTTAGCTTAAGCGGTGTAGTAAGCTTAAACATCCTTCTGTTACTGAAGGGATTAAATAAGATGACGCATCTTCCACGATACTTGTCCAAGTGCCTGGCCCAAAGCTGTCATTATTGCAGACACTACCCTTTTCTTTTGGCCAATGCCACATGGGAAAGTTCACATATCTGGCATCGTACATGTTAGGATCCTTAAGTACCTTATAGATTGAAGACTCTTTGCATGCCACTCACCCACTGGGCACTGGCTCATGGCTTAAAAGGAAGTTACTATTTGTTCTAGCCAAGGGAAGTCAGTTGCCAGTTTATTTGACCTTGTGTAATATATCCTGGTCCATGGCAAACGTAACTCCCTCGTGTCGAATGCTCCAGGTCAAGGGTTTGGAAAGTCTTTTTTAAGGACTTGAGTTTCAGTATCACACGGGAATTGACAAGGGAACTGTACATATTTGTGTGCTGGGTAAAATCATCTTGGAACTAGAAATGGTCAAGAGAGATTTGGGAGAAAAAAAGTGAAAGTTGATATCACAAGACTACTGTGTCTTCTTTCACACATCAGTGACCTAGCCTTTTCTTTGAGAAACTAGCTTTGTAGGTATTTGTGATACTGTGGTGTGATGGACCAAGGATCTGCTGTCAGATAGACTGGCATTCACCTATAGACATAGGTTAATATATGAATCTCACACTGGTGGAATCCGTGATCCCTGGAATATGGCAAGAAGACATACTTAGTGTCCACTCAGATCCACTTGGGCCCTTTGTGCTCCCCTCAAATGAATTTGTCTTATCATGGGTGTCACTTGCCAGCTATTTGGGGGAAAAGGCAAAGTTTCAACTCCCTACTCGGCCCTCCGTTTTGAAATCTGCACTATGGGTTTGAATGCTTGTATAATATTTCTGGGTAGGAAATGATCATCTCTAATTTATATCTAAACAGAACTCTTGAATTCCCTTCTCAACATCCCAGCACCTTGTCTTGCTCATCATTGGACCTTGTATTTCATTGATTGTTACCACCAATGTCAAATTCTCTTATCAAAGTTTCCGTGATCCTTCTAGATTTCACCTGGTCTCTTGCACACTGTTGTATCCACTTTGGGAGTAAGACCTCTTCATTTTAGCTTGAAGAAAGATTTCAAATCCTTCAGCTTTGCTTTAATAAACCCACACCATCTGCTTTTTTCTCCCCATTCTGGTCCATCTGGTCTACTGGAATAACTTCCTAACTGGCTTCTTACCTTCCTTTGCTCACTACATATAAACAACTCTCTGCGCACCTGCCAAATAGACATATTCCCACCGAAAAGAAAGTCTTTCTCTGTTCTGTACACCATCCTCACCTGGTTTTCAAATAAAGTAAAAACCCAGGCTTCTCCTTCTCACACTGTGTTTACAGGATCCTTTCTGATCTGGTCCCTATGTCCTAGATCTCATCCCCCACTACCCTTCCTCCAGCACACTGTGAACCAGACAAACTGGTTTTCTTTATGTTGCTCAAAGCCCCGGTTCTCTTCTATGCTGAGGCCTTTGCACAACCAGTTCCTTCTAGCTGGCTCCCTCTGTCTTAGACATTCACACTATGAGCTTCTCCTTCTGAGTCAATCTCAGTTCTAACATCTGAAGATGTTTCCCAGAGTCTGTGATGACCACACAACCTAGTGCAAGCTTTCAGTATGATTCATCTCTTTTATATCATTGCCTTTTATATTTTGCAGCAAGTGTCTTTATCTCATGTTATCTTATTTATTTTAGATTTCATTTATTGTCTTTCTCAAATATTACTCAACTACAATATGAATTCAAGAGGAACAAAGCTTGAGAAGATGGCTCAGTGGATAACAACACTCGCTCTGCTAATATGGGGATCTGAGTTTGAACCCCCAGCACTCACAAAAAGAGCGTGGCATAAATGCTCACGCTTGTGACTCCAGTATTGTGCAGTAGAGACAGGCAGATCATGGACTCTCCCTGGTCAGCCAGCCTTGCCAAAAACAGTGAGCTTCTGATTCAGCAAGGGACCCTGCCTCAAGGCAAAAAGGTGGAGAAGACAGAGAAAGGTACCTAGTGTTCTGTTCTGGCCTTGACATGTACAGGCACAGGCATCCACAGACGCACTTGTATGCAGAATACACACACGCATGCACATGGACACACACGCAAACACATACATACATACACACACAAACACAATTTATGAGAAGTTGTCGGTATGTTCCCTATTCCGCCTGTGGCATTTGACACTTGGTCTGTTACAGAGTAATACCCAATCCCAGTTTGTTCATTGACTAGATGACTTCGGTTCTGAAGTTCTTAGAATTGCTGCAGCTGAAAATTCATTGAAGAGAGTTTTAAGGAAGGCAGGTATCAAATGGGCTTGTGAACATGGCTTCAAACATTGTTCTGTTATTTTGAGTACATTTTGAAATAAAGCAAATAAAGCAATAACTGTGAGACCTTGGACTTGTACGCAATAACAAACAAACAAACATACAAGCAAAAGAAAAAGCAACAATAAAACCAAAACATAAAACCAAGACGCAACTTAAAAACAAGTCATTCTAACCAAGCATGTGTCTTAATGTATGTGCTTTCTAGCGGGGAGAGCCCTGGTGGAACAGGCTCCCGTTAGTGTCTGACAGCTGGCTTGCTTGCTCCTGCCTGACTGTATAGTAGCCTTCAATGTCTTTTTCTCTAGAAGCTCCTTTCTCAGCTTCTGCTGCTCTCTTCCTTGTCCCTGTCTGCGTCACCTTCACTTTAGGTTGCACTGTATTCTTATGCTGCTCACTAATCAGCAGAGCACACAGTGCTGTGTAAAAGCCTGGTTTTGTAACGTACTGGATGGAGGCCTCCTCCTGCCTGCTGTGCTCCCGTCTCAGACGGAGATGACTGACGCAGTCCATTTGGCAGAGTGGTTGTGAGCAGTGGCTGCTCTGGTTGAGTCTTGGTACTTATATTCGAATGCTCTGTGCATTCGAGGGGATGGAGGACTTAATGAGCAAATCCTTCAGCACCACGCCTATGACATGACCTTCTAAACCCTCTCACTGTTACTGGAAATTCAACAATTCAGTTTAAGTACAGTGGGTTTTCATTCTACATCATAAGATGTTTCAGAGATGGGTATTGGTACTTTCTTCTGGAACAAAAGCTAGATAGCTGGAGAGCATACCCCCCCAAACTAGAATTCACTCTACATTCTTTGTTAGGTTGTTTTTAAGCTCAGACTAATAATAGTTTCTGCCCTCTGAACTGTTTTACATTCTGCTGTTACTGCTCCTATTACTGCTACATTGCTACTTTTGCTATTACTTTTGTTTCTGTTGCTATTCTTGGTATTACTAATGGTAGATAACATTTACTGAGTATTTATTATGGGAAAGGAAATAAGATATACCTTTTATATGTGTTACCTCAAGTCATAAGCATAGTAGCCACTGTAGGAGACAGGACTTGTTATGGTTAGGAATGTGGGTTGGAGGCCAGACTTTCAATGACTAGGTGAACAGTTCTAGGAAGCTCCCTACTATGATGAATCTTCACCGTGAATGACTGAATTCAGAACTCCCTAGGAGACTTATCTTCCGGTATATCTGTGAGGGAGTCTCCAGGGAGGTTTAGCGGATGTGGGAAGACCCATTGCTGAACTTGGTTGGCACCATTTTGTAGATCAGGCTCTCAGACTGAACCAAAAGGACAATGGAAGAAGCCAGCTGAGAAGTGACATGCATGGATCCCTTTCTTTTGCATTTTAGACACAATGTTACCGATTGTCTCATACCCTTGCAGCCATGCCTTTCCCACCAGGATAGGCTGTAACCCCTTAGACCAAATAAATGCTTCCCTAACTTGGCTTAGCCAGGTGCATTGTCACAACACACATTTATGCATGCGCACAAGCTTGCAGGCACACATGCATACTGCTGCTGCTGCTGCTGCTGCTACTACTACTACTACTAATTTCTACTGTGATTGGAGTAATCTCTTTCCACATCCTTGTATACTCCTCTGCATGTCTATAGTATGGTCTTTTCTGTTTGTCCAAAGGGAGTCTCCCGTATGATACCAGTCATTAGCCTCTTAGAACTCTCTACTAGTACTTCTGTAGAGCAGAGACCAAGTCTTGGCCGTTGTTTTTCTCACCTAGCAGAGACTAATGTGTTGAGTTGGCACTTGCTAAATGAATAAAGCTGGATCACTTCAGTTTGCGTTTGAAACCAAACTTTCTGCTGACTTGCTACAATATTTAGAGCTCATTAAAAAAAAAATCTCAACCAGTGAAACATTCCTTCTTTCTCTTTTTTCCTTCCCTTCCTTTCTCCCATGACTATAAAGGTTTTCATGACTCCATCGTGGATAGAAGATTGAGGCATGATTGCAAACAAGCTGCCTGAAGCCATACACCTTCTTTCAATCTGGAAGTTGGGACTTTCCATTCCTAGTTTTGTAGAGCATGCTGACTTAGTAACTACTGCGTACATGCAGTTGCAACTTGGGAAATTCTTGAGTACTCTGGAATGGTAAGGCTTCTGTTACGACTTTCCCTTAGAACACCATCTGGTCATCACAGTGAGAATTTAAAGACCCTTCAGGAGACTCCTAATGAGTCTAGCACTGACTATGTCCCTAAATACGTCTGTGAGATTAGAAATTACACAAGCCAACATGCTTACGTTCCTGCGGCCGGCTTTTCTAACTATATGATTGACTCCCGTCAGTGTGGGGGAAATTCCTACTTAACCCGTTAATAGCATGTTCTTGTTTACAGTACAATGTTCCAAATTTGTTAGCAGTGTATGAACCCAGTAACCAAGGGAAGAGTAGGTATTTTTTTCTAACTGAAGATAAGTTTTATTATTTAGAAGATTAAGTACCTAGATACACTTTATTTTTATTCTGAGAAGTGTATTAGTTACTCTTATGCTGCTGTAATAAAATACAAAGACCAAGGCAACTTATAGAAGTAAGGATTTGCATGGCTTATAGTTCTAGAAGGATAAGGACCCATCACAGTGGGGAGGCACGGCACCAAGTGGCAGTTCCAGGAAACCAGGAGATCACATCTTTAATCACAGCAGGAAACAGAGAATAAAGTGGAGCCAAGCTATCAGGTCTCAGAGCCTACCCCCAGTGATGTGTTTCTTCTAGTAAGGCTGCACTGCCTCTCAGAGAGACACCAACAGGGAACCAGTTGTTCGAATAATCGAGCTTATGGGTGCTGCACTTTTTCTAACCATCACAAAAGGTACAAAGTGTGGCAGAAATATTAGAAAAAGGAAGAAAAGGAGATAGGAAAAAGAAAAGAAAGGAAGATTTTTGATCTTGTGAGTTTAGTAAAATTACTTCACCATGTTGATTATTTTCCATCTTTCCCCTCCTGTTTATTTTTTTCATTATATTCATTATAACAGCACATTTATAAAGCTATTTTTGTGCAAACTTTTAGCATTTCAGTGAATATTTCCCCTTCTTTTTTAAGTACAATAAGTGACGGCCACAATATTTATTTAGTATTGGTGTGTATCCATTGTTTCCAGTGTGGGCTTTATAAAGACCTTTCCTTCAAGTACAATGTCCTTTAGCCATAGCCAATGTCCTTTAGCCATAGTCACATGCTCCCAGTTCCTTTCTTTAGTGTCCAATCCCCCTTAGACCTCTTGTTAACCTTCCTTCTTCCAGTCTCTTCTGCTTTATTCTCACATATGCATCTTTACCCATGTCTATACCATCTGTATCTACATGTGCTCTTACTTATCTATAGAGAATTCCATGGCCCATAGATAAAGGAAACATGAATTATTTATCTTCCTGGGTCTGGTTTCTATCACTTAATGAGATATCTTCGGTTGAATCCAGTTTCCAGCAAATGACATAATTCTTCGTTGTGGATGAACAAAACTTCATTGTGCGTAGAGGCCACATTTTCTGCATAGATTCTTCTGTTGATAGACACCCAGGATAGCTGTATAACTTGATTACCATGAATAGTGCAGCAGGGAACATAGATATGCACATATCTCTGTGGCTTGATGACTTATAGTATTTTAGAAATTTACTAAGAAGTGGTCAGAGCTGGGCTGTATGGTAGCTCCACTTTCAGCTTTGTGGACAACCTCCATACTGATTTCTATGGTGTTGGACCAGTGCGCATTTCTACCAGCAGTCTGAGCGCTTTCTTTTCTCCATATCCTTTTCAGCAGTTCTTTTTTTTTTCTTTTAAAATATTTTGAAACAAGATTTATTTAGTTTGTTTTAGGTCATATGTATGGTCTGTCTGCAAGTGTGCACATGCGTGTCGTGCCCATGGAGGTTAACAGATTCCCTGGAACTGGACTTATGACGGTTGTGAACTACCATCTGGGCTAAGGACTGAACTCAAGTCCTGTGCAGGCGTGCAAGAGTAGTCAGTGTGCTCTTATCCACTGAGCAATCTATCTAGCCCCCATAGTTGATTTCTTGATGGAGTAAGATGAAGTCTCACTGTAGATTAATTCAGATTTCTCTGATGGCAAAGGGCATTGAGTGTGTACTTCCTCACCATTTTTATGTCACCTTTTGAGAGCTGTCTGCTCCTCACACTGGCTCATCTATAGATTAGATGCTTAGTTCTTGAGTTCTTTATATATTTGAGCTATTAACCCTCTGTCAGATGTTTATTAGGCAGAGATTTCTCCTACTAGGTGGAATCTCTCTTTACTCAACTGTTGCCTTTGTTTTTTTAAATTCCATTCCATCCAATTTGTCAGCTTGGTGTTATTTGCTGAGCTTTTGGTATCCTCTCCAGAAACCTCTTGCTCATTCCTACATCTTGAAGCACTCTCCTGCTGTATTCCTCCAGCAATTTTAGAGTGTCGGGGTTTATATTAAAGTCTTTAGTCTAGTTGATTTTTATATACAGTGAAATCTATAGATCTAATTTTGTCCTTCTACGTGTGGCTAACCAATTTCCCCATCATCATTTGTTGAGGAAATTATTCTTTCTCCAATGTATATTTGTCAAAAAGAAGGTGGCTTTCACTGTTGGACTTACTTCTGTTTCTCTTAATCTATTCCATTGATTTGCATATTTATATTTGTGCTAATGCTGTGTTAGTTTTGTTACTGTTGCTCTGTGACAGGACCTTAAGTCAAGGATGATGATACTTCCAGCGTTATTCATTTTTCTTAGGATTGTTGACTATTGTGGTTATTTTTGCTTAGATAATATTCTTAGGGTTTCCTTTATACTATCTATATAGGAAATGACATTAGAGGGGTATTTTTTTCCTTTTCTTTCTTTCTTTATTTTTTTTATTTTTTTTTGTAACCAGACTGGCGTCGAACTCACAGAGATCCACCTCTCTCTGCCTCTGAGTGCTGGGTTTAAAGGCATGTGCCACTATTGCCCAGCATGGCATTGGAGTTTTTGATGAGAACTTAATTTATCTGTAGATCAACTGTGATAAGAAAATTTTCTTTTAATATTATTTTGCTAAATTGTAAATATTGGAATTTTAAAAATCATCTTCCAGTTCTTTATTTGATATTTTAAAAGATTTTTTACTAGGGCTCTTTCACTTCCTTGGTAAAAGTTTATTCCTAGGCATTTTTAGTATTTGCAGTTATTGTGCATGGGATTATTCTCCTGATTTATTTTTCTGTTTGTTCATTAACAGTATATGGAAAAACTACTGATGTTTGGATGTTGGTTGCCACTTTCTTGAATGTGTTTACTGGTTCTAAGAGCATCTAGTGGAATTTTCAGAATCTCTTATTCATAGGATTTATGTTTTCTATAAATAGGGCTAATTTAACTTCCTCTTTTCATATTCTCATACATTTTATTTTTTTCTCTTCTCTTATTGCTTCAACCAGGACTGCAGAGATTATATTTAATAATAGTGGAAAAAAATAAAATCAAATTCATGTAGTAGTAAGTAGTAAGTTTGGAGAAATTGGAAATGTTTATGTTTCTCCTGTGTAATTGGATTTCTTCTCGCAGGAAGGAGAGGGAGGGTTCACTGATTAGTAATCATTCATCAGTGAAGGACTTTGGACTCTGCATCCTCTTCTGTTTTGCTTTGATGCTTATTTTACTTTGCTTCTGATAGTAGTGTTTTTCTATCACTACCCACCTATTAGAATAGCTGCTCTCCGACAATCTCTGCTTTATTCCTTGGTGTTTGAAAAGACCACACTCGCATGTCAGTCACTATTTTCTAGGGTCGTTACCATAATATTTAAGTGGTTAAATGTTGCTCTCAGAGACCATTGGCAACTTTACAGTTCTTGTAACTAGAATTCCCTACTTCTTATTTTTAGTTTCAGTCTCAATGATGAAGTACACAAATTCTGACACTTTTCTGTCCTTGGTAAGAGCTTACAATATTATCCCACTGCTAGTTTTAAGATTCCCTGGCTTTTGTTATTTGTAGATTAGAATGACTTAGAAACTTGATGAAGAAAACCTTTCACATAATTTTATCATTGTTTTTAGATGCAGAGACTGGAGCTCACTCTAAAGGGCTAAGGACATGGTTGGGAAGACCAGAGTTATTTTTAGTAAAAGTAAGGATGCCAGCGTACCATGGCTGTAGCTAGAGAGACGGAAAGGTTATAAGGGCAGGCAGATATGTACGTGTGTGCTCACGTGGTATGTTCTGGTCTCCTGTCATAATGTGAAATTTGATATGATGAGATAGAAGGTAGCACATGTTTGCTTTTCCCTATTGAGGACAGAAAGTAGGGAGACAGGTTAAAATGCAGGACAACCGCCAGAGGCAGTCTCAGAAGAATGTAGAGATAAGAGATTCAGGTTAGATGATAGCATGAAAATAGCTCAGGGCTTGTGGGGAGTCAGTTTCTACTCACATTATCAGGGCCGAGAGACAGCATTTCCTGACATGGAATATAAAGAGGGCATGGAATGCAAACAAGAGAACGCATGGGAGAGACTAGAAGGAGGAAAGGGGAAGAAATGATATAATTATATTATATTATAATTGCACAAGATACTGTAAAAAAAAAAAGAGTTGTCTCCATGTGCTTCTGAACTAAGTGACTGAAGACCTGGCTCAAAGACATAGAAGACTTAAGAAGAAATTGATTGGGGTGTGGGAGGAATGAGGAAGGGGCTAAAATCAACAATTCAAAAGTACACCATCTTGTAGCGTGTCTCAGATTTTGAGTAAAAATGTCAATCAAAACCAATTGTTGAATTTGCAAGCAAGTGTAGAGTGAAAGAGGAAACCGGACAGAGACATTGGAAGATTTTGAGTGTTAGATGGTACTAAATGCCATGAGTCTAGATGGGGTCTCTCTGGGTACTGGGGTAGACAAGAAAGAAGAACCAACTCTCTTCTTTGGACAGAAATGTAGGAGCCAGGGAAGGATAAAAACGACAGATTTCAGAGCCAGGGAGAAAGTTTAGTAAATAAAGCACTTGCTGCCAAATACGATGGCATTCAATTCCAAGAACCCACACGATGGAGGGAGAGAAAAACTACAGGTTTTCTCTCTTTTCCACACATGTGCATGCACGTGTGCACACACAAACAGATGTTTAAGGTTTTTTTTGAGATTTTATTTATCTTTGAAATTTATGTGTATGGATGTTTTAACTGCATGTATGTCTATGCTCCATATACACACAATGCCTGAGAAAGTTAGAAAAGGGTATTGAATCCCCGGGACTAGAGTTCCCAAAAGTTGTTAAGCACTATGTGGGTGCTAGGAATTGAACCTGGGTCCTCTAGAAGAACAGGCCATGTTCTTAACCACTGAGTTATCTCTCCAAAACTTAAAACAGTTTTACATTTTAGAAACAGATGTGATGGTGTGTAATGGCTGCAAAATATCCCACCCTATCGAGGGAGTATGATTGATGGAGTCACTCGGTTGAGCATTGATCTCTCTATGTAACTACTAACAACTCTTCAAACAACGTTCTTTTGTATTTCCCTGCCTTGTGTATAGACACTAGCTAAATGTTAGGACCTGGCAGGATGATACCTTAGTCAAAGCCACGGGAACACCTCATTAGGTATCTGACTAACCCAGTATTTCTTATAATTTATTACAATTAGACTTGAACCAGTCTGAAGTTAACCTTTACATTGTTCCCTAAAAGAGAGGAACCCTTTCAATAAATCCAATAAAGTATATTAATTGTTTAAATTAGTTGTAAATTAGCTGTAATTGATTAATCTATTCTGGGTAATGAATAGTGTAAGCAGTATTGGAAGTGAGCATATTTAGTCTGCTTAGAGAAACAAACTGGTCACAAAAGCTTGTAAGCATCCATTGGTCTAACTACAGTAATACATGGTTTTAATTTTGTCGTTCATACACTCTATTTAGAAACTACAACCAAGACTGCAGGCTTTAGGGTCATCCAGGGCCAAGTCTGAATCTCACTGGTGTTGTTCTTCTCATCATGGTGTGGGCTTGGGAAAAAACATCCTCCCATCTCTCTAACGAGAAGAGAACACTGACACTTACTTAAAAAGCTGGGTTATCTATAGAACACATGGCACAGAGTAGATGCTCACTCAAGGGGGGCTTTCTTCGCTTTCTTCAGTTTAGTTTTCAAAGCCCAACTTTGAAGGTAATAGTATTTTTAAAAAAAGTCCTTGATTTTCCCTTTTTTCTTTATGAGCCTGGATGAAAAAAGGCTCACCTCAGAAGATTAGTGTCTCCACATTCTGGAAAGATAAAAGTTGCTACCATATGTACAGAGAAGCAAGCAATATTCTGCTTAGAAAGAATGACGTAGTTTCAATTTCTCATTATACCTGTCCTTAAATGTTTCCTTTTTCCTTCTTTGGTTAGGTGATACTAATTTGTTCTGCCCTACAGACAGGTCCACAAGAGCTTGACAATAATGAATTACTTGATACAGTTTATGATCAAGGTCTGGCCTTCCTAGTTTAAAATGGTATACATTTTTGACATTTTGCCACAACAAAGTTTTGCCTTGCAAAAAGCAATCTATGATATACTCTTAATAAACATGATCAGACATAAATCTAGATTACAATAAGGCAACTCAAAGAGTTCTAATGGCACCATGATGATGATTCATTTGCATTGCACATACACATGCACATACATACATATATACATACATATATGTGTGTATACAAACATATATATCTATATATATAATTCAGGCCAAAGTGTTCATATTTTTCCTTTTCAAATTAAAATGTCCCCATATGTTTTGAGCATATCTATGATTTAGCAAGATTAATTGGACAGTGTATGGTAAAATAAAATTAAGATAGGATAAAATATACTAGAAAGAGTTTTGGTGCTGAAACAGACCTGGGTTTGAACTCTGATGTGGTAATGTGGAGAATGGCTTTGCTCATGACTAGTTTTCTCAGCCCTGCTCTGCTTCCTCATCTACAAATCAGAATTAGAGGCAACACTTGGAGGATTTTCATGGAGATTAGAGAAAACTATGTTACGTGTTTATCTTTACCCCTGCACAGAATGAGCTTTCAAAGAGAAGTTACTAGTGCTATCAGAGGTCAGAGAGGAAGAGATTGAAAAGGGCCTTGGAACTGGTCAGGACATACAAAGTCTAGGGAAAATTGTAGGAGCTTTTGGATAGAGAACTAAGCATGAAAATGAGGAGGACAGTTGAAAACCTGTGCATGCATTTGTGTGTATGTTTGTACACATGTGTGTGGTGATATGTATGAAAGTTTGAATATGGTGTGTGTGTGTGCCTGTGTGCTGTGTGTGTGTGGTGAGTGCATGCATGGGTTTATGTGATGTGTATGCATGTATATGTATGTTATGTACATGTGCTTGTGTGTATTGTGTGGTGCTTGTACATGTATGATGTGCCTACATGAATGAGGTGCATGTGCCTACATGTGTGTATATTCATGTTTTCCTAGGTGCATGTGTATATGCTGAGTGTAATTGCATGTGTGCATATGCATGTGTAGTATGTGGTATTAATGTTTTTTGTGTATATGGGTATGTGTGTGCTGCATGTGTATGTGTTCTACCACATGTGTGTGATGCATGTCCATGAGTGTGTTGGTATGCACAGCCAATATACAAGCATACTAAGGACTAAGAATGTTGTTGAGTGTCTTCCAATGTTATTTTTTACCTTATTAATGTGAGACTCTGTATTAGTGAGAATTTCTGTTGCTGTGAAGAGACACTTTGACCATGGCAACTCTTATAAGGAAAACATTTAATTGCAGGGGTTCATTTATAGCTTCAGAGGTTCAGTCCATTATAATCCGGGGGAACATGGTACCATGCAGGCAGACATATTGGAGGAGTAGCTGAGAGTCCTACACCTTGCAGGCAACAGGAAGCCAACTGGGTCACCAAGTAAAGCTTAAGCAAAGGACCTCAAAGCCCGCCTCCACAGTGACACACTTCCTCCAACAAGGCCATCTCTCCCAATAGTGCCACTCCCTTTGGGAGCCATTTTGTTTCAAACGGCTACAGACAGTATCTGTTACTGACACAAAAGTTGTCCATTTTGCTTGGGCTGGCTAGCTAACAAGGTCTCAGGATCCACCCACAGTTTTGAGGTCACGAGCACTCCTAGCCAGGCCAGATTTTTTCCATGCTTGTTGAACACCATAAGTGAAGTTTTCATGCTTTCAGTACAAGAGCTCTCACCCATGAGATCATGTTCCAAGCCCCTCTGAGAAAGCATGTAGCTAGATGTTGACAACATAAGGATAGAAAAGGATGGCTTGGAGATACCTACAGGCAGTGCTAACTGGCAAAGACTATTTGGGAGACAAAGTTCAGACTCTTGGGAGAATCAGAGCCCAACGTACGAAATGAAGCAATGTGATCAGGTACTAGATGAACCTCCAAATCCCAAGACATCACAAGCAGAACAGCAGTGCTTTATTGAGCACCTGCTTCCTAACAGGAAGTGAGTCAGAGATCAGGAAGCCAAATTGCACGATCTTAGCAATTGCTCTATGATAGAAATTCGGTGGGTGGCGTTACTAGACTCTCAGCCCTGTCCATGGAACTGTTCCGTGTACATTTTTAATTATTTCACCAGTGTGCAAAACACCATGAATGCTTAATAAGGGAATTAGGCTGGACCCTGGAGTGAGTCATGGTTTGTTAAGGAGAAAGAAAAGAAGATGGAGAGTGCCAGAAAGGTCATGAATGATGTCATAAACCTGCAATTTCTATCTATAGAAGCAATGAAGAAATTATGATAGGGCAGGGATAAAATTTATACTATGTTTTTTCCTAGAGAAAATAATAAAACTTTCAGCTTTTCGGTAATGAATATTTTGGTCTATACACTTATCTGTAAATTTTTTTTTTTTACTGTTTGAACATACAGAAAACAAAATAATATACTGAGTTTATGTTTTAAACATTTACTTTTATTTTATGTGTATGAGTGTTTGCTTGCATGCATGCATGCATGCACACCACATGTGTGCTTGGGGCTCACCGAGTAGGTTGGATCCTCTGGAAATGATGTTATTCCTTGTTATGGGGTGTTGGGAACTACACCTAGATCCTCTGTAAGAGCTCTTAACTGCCGAGACAACACTCCAGTCTCCTGAGTTTAGTGTTTAACAAAAATTTGCTTTGCAGCTAGTATTAGAATCCTTGTATCTGCAATCTTTGCTGTCTTCTCTTCCGTATTACCAATATCCTCAACTCAGTTTTCTGAGGTCCAGGAAGGACTCTGAGCTTCTGTTAATTGATGATCTTTGTCCTGTGATCCTCCCCATGTCTTATTATGCAGCTCACCTCCTTCTGTCCATCCCTGACACCTGTAATGTCTAAGAAGGTGGAGTTACAACACTAGTTCACCAGTCTGTGCCCCCATCCAACGCTCCAACCTTGACTTAGCTTCAAGTCCTTCAAAGAGAATAGAA
The DNA here is from genome assembly GCA_028555095.1 of Dicrostonyx torquatus. Classification (NCBI taxonomy): domain Eukaryota; kingdom Metazoa; phylum Chordata; class Mammalia; order Rodentia; family Cricetidae; genus Dicrostonyx; species Dicrostonyx torquatus. The sequence continues at coordinate 8,177,965 of JAQHUG010000034.1, forward strand.
GCCCTGTTTGTTCAAGACTGATTGTAGCTTTGCAAACCAAGGTTGTTTGATAGTACTGGATCTGTTTCAAAGGGAGCAGATACACAGAGAGCATGCTACAGCCTGGTTGGGGGTGGGGGGAGAAAACCTTTCCTACTAGAGAAAGCTCTGGACAGTAAAGATCAAGGATGCCTTGTTTGAAATCACTGGCCACAGAGAGCACATAAAAGTTCTGTTTGGGAAAGAACTGATCCTGGAAAGAAGGAAGTGTAAGGGAAGAGACTCTGGAAAGTCTAGGAGTTCCAAATGCAATCCAGCCACAACTCTTCCAGGACGGACTTTCTCGTTAGACTTCAAGGGGCTGGAAAGTGCAGATTCATCTTGAAAGCAGACACATTTGTCCAGTGATTTGTTTCCTGGGTAAGAATGACCTGCGCAGGACCGTTTTAGCTGTTTCTAGTGGAGGGGCAGTCCAGCTGGTTTGATGGGGATAGCATGTTGGGCTAGGCCCGGGCTGGTGCTCCTCGAGGACTGTATTGTTGTGCTCCATAGTTTAGGAGTCCTCAGTGGATCCCTGAAATCCTTGTCAAATTCCAGGAAGTATCACTTCTGAGAATGGCACAATTTCGTCATGGCTTATTTTTGTCACATCTTTCCTTTTCCAGGGCAACCACAGCAAAACTTTGTTACATAGATACAAAGCACTGTCACCTGCTCACATATTTTAAATGTATATAATACAGTCAGCACAGATTTGGTTTTTTTTTTTCAATTTTCTGGACACTTGATTAGGTATACCTACCCCTACATATTTTAGGATTCAATTGGGTTCTATCTCAGACATCCTTTCTGAACTCCTGACCCCACAGTGAACAGCCTTTCCCTTACAAGCCAAGCTATACTCGGAGCCTCTCTGACTCTTTACTCTCTTGAGATAAGAAAGTATTCTCTCAATCCGTCATCCATCTCCCATATTTATTCTCCAAGATTCTCATATTAAAACATTTATACAGTATTAATATTATCTTTAGTTCATCTATAAACTAGGCCTTCATTACCACCTGGAGTCAGACTCTGCTGAATCCACTGTATGTTCTTCCTTAGGCTATTTGCCCTATCTCTTTGTTCCTTCTCTGTAAAACATGGATTGTAAAAGGTATATGCTGGAGTTTCAGCGAAGATTAAATGTGGGGCAACACTGTCCTATTTTTATTTCTGTTGCTGTGATAAAACATCCTGACAAACACAACTTGGGAGAGAAAGTGTTCATTTCAGTTTACAGCTCCGGGTTATAGTCTGTCATTGCGGGGAAGTCAGAGATGCAGGAGCTTGCATAGCTAATCGCATCGCATTCACACTTAACAGAAGAGAGGAATAAATGCATGCATGCTTAGTTCACAGATATCTTTCTTTACTCTTATGAATCCAGGCTGAGCTAGAGAATGGGGCTGCCTCCTTTCAGGCTGTATCCTCCCACATCAGTTAAAGCAATCAAGACAATCCCCCACAGACATGTCCACAGGTCAACCTGATCTAGATAATCCCTCATTGAGTCTCTCTTCCTGCGTGATTCTAGGTTGTGTCAAAATGACAGTTAAAATAATCATCACAAGTATTTAGTAGAGAGACATAGAGAGAAAAATCATCATCACCATCATTCTTTTGCATCTGCCACCTTGAGGATAGTAGCATCATAAACGCAAAACTCTACTCTGGGTGGAATTTTCTGATATGTTTATTTTACTTATGTAAATTCAACTGCATATTCTCACGTATAATTAGAATACTTTAAAGTGATATTTTACATAGACATTAACTACTATACATATATACATATATCTTGTATTTGTATAAACACATATTGAGGCAGGTTGTAAATGCAAAGTGTAAGTACTGATATCTCTGGACAATTGTTAGATTATTAAGGGTGATTTTTTAGCTATCTGAAATTTATGTATTTGTGTGTTCTAAGAGACTTACCTCCACATGGTTGAGCTCTTAATAGGTATGGGTCCTTTTCGTAGATGACAATTTAATTGTGATCTTTCATGGTATAAAAGAAGAAACTAAAGATAGGGGATGTTAACCATCTTATCTAAAGTTATATAGCTATAAAAAGTGAGGTTTGGGTTATTTTGTTCACTTGTTCAGTGGTGGGGATAATATCCAGGCCCTTGTATATGCTAGTTAGTCAAGTGTTCTACCACTGAGTGTATGCCCCTATCTCCAGAAACATTAAGATTTCCAAACCACAACTGCCTAATTTCCTATGACCATTTCCCCTCATCCATATTTACTGATTTGGGCTTTATAGTAGTAAGCATGGTTCATGTAAGAATTAATCGGTGTTCAACAAGGATGACAGATGACCAGCTATCCTTCAACAAATAACCTTGTATTTTGGCTTCATGAGGGCTTTCTCTGGTGTCAATAACCTGGGGCCTCTCTGGTAGACTGGGGTCAAGTCTTTGGTCTATTCTTTTAGCTCTTTCAGGGGTGTCAGGCACCAACTGTTCCTGAATGCAAGCTGCAGCTGAATATTGGTTCCTGAGGCTGACCTCTGAAAGGCTCTCATTGTCTTAGCAGGACGATATTTAGTGATGCTCTTATTGTTCACAAAAAGACAACTCCTGACAGTAGCTGATGATATTGTTCTATGGGCAAGAACACAATAGATTCTGCCAGGAATAGTTTCATCGGATGTCTATGCTCTTGGTTTAATTTGACTTGGCAGAGTAACTAATTGGAACAGTGTGACCTCATGGCTCAGGATGGCCCCAAAGACATCCTTATTCAAACAGAATAGCAACACGTTCATCTCTGAACCCATCAGATTTGTGCTCTGGTAAAACAAACAAAACAAAACAAAGTAAAACTAACCAAAGCATTAATAGGACATAACCCTTGAAATTGTGAGCCTATTATTTTGTATGTTGTATAATAAATACTGACAGTTTACCAACTGCATTTCTGTAAAGCTTGCTAATGAGCAGCCAAAAGTCTTTATGCCTATTTAACTTGGTTAGCAGAGAAATGTTACTACAAGTGCAGGATAGGCCAGTAAACATGTAAGCTCAGAGAGTGAAGAATAAGGAAGTAGCTCAAATTCTAATTCCTTTCCCTATTTACTATGAAACCTTGAACATATAATCAAACTGCTCCGAGCGTTCCTATGTCCAGTGTAGACAGTGCTACTCTTTCTCTCACCGTGTTTTATTGTATGTAGTAATGGTCAGCAGAATACCCTGTAAACTGTAAGGCATCCTTGGTTTATGCAAGGTGACATGTACTGCACCATGGTACAGCACACATCTTAGAAATCTAGAAATCCATCTTCTATTAGCTGTAGGGTGCTACTGATGCATCAGGTTATAAAATTAGCAATGCCATTTTCTTCCCTCATTTGGGGTAAATGGGAGTTAATGGTCCCATTTTCCGTTCCTAAAGAGTTGACAGTGAAAAACATAGAGATTAAATCACACGAAATAGGTCAGGCACTTTGCTTAGTGTCACTGGATTTCATGATTGTTCTGAAAGCAGACACTGCGACCTCAAGTTGGCAATGGGTTTCAAGGGCTGCTTTTAGAAACAGAGCAACAGTCTACAGACCTGGAGGGGTATGAGGCGGTTGGTGGTAACTATGAATTATCAACCTGACAAGATCTAAAATCTGTTGGGAACGAGTCTCCAAGAGCTGTGAAGAGTTCACTGGGTTGTATTAACTGAGATGGGAATACCCAACCAGTGTGGGTAGCACCATTCCCTAGGTAGTAGATCCTGTGCTGTGTAGGAATGGGCAAAGTAAACTGAGCAGGCATGGATATATTCATTATTTTCTTCTAAATGGATATAATGCGATTATCTGCTTCAGGTTCATGTTACTGTCACTTAACCGGCAACAATAGACTGCAAACCTGAAATTGTGTGCTAAAGCAAACCCTTTCTTCCTCAAATTGCTTTCGTCAGAGTATTTTATCACAGAAGAAACCAAGACTGATCTTTCCTGAGACCAAGTTCTGTTTAAAAACATGCACCTCAAAAGCAAAACAAACAACAACAACAAAAAACCATGCTCCTCAAGACCCCACTAAATTAGTATGGGCAGTTAGATTTATTTTGAACTTCTTCCAGTGAGTCAGGTTTGATAAAAGTTCCTTTTCCTTAGTAAGGCCTCCAGGCTACTATTATTTCAAGATAGAGGAAGGGGAAAGTAGATGGCAGAACAGCAGGGCTTTGCTACACCTTGGATTCCAAGCTGGGGTTAACGCATGGCCTTGACACTGGCTAGCTAAGGGATTCTGAATAAATGATTTAACTTTTTGACTTTATATTCTTCACCTGTAAGCGAGGAATCAGAATAATGCCCACTACTAAGATTGCTGTGAAGAATAAATGAGACCACACCAGTACAATGTTTGGCAGATACTGAGATGCCCAAGATGTTAGCAACTCTACCGCCACCACCATTGCCTTTGTCATCATTATTGTGACCCACACCATCACTTTCTTCAACTTTCTCACTTGAGTCTGTGACTCAGCAAGGCCAATCTCAATTCTTCCACCGTTCTTCAGCCTGTCCCTTCCCTTATCAAGTAATTGATTGTCTTCTATTTTTTTCATATTATAAAAATGTTTTCATGCTGTAATGGTCTAAACAAGAATGGCCCCCATTAGGCTCATATATTTGAATACTTCATCCTCAGTTGGTGGAACTATTTGGGAAGGAGTACGTGTTGTAACCGTACTAGAGGAAGTGTGTTACTAAGGGTAAGTTTTGAGGTTTCAAGGCTCCTGCCATTTATAGTGTCTCTCTGGCTCGTGAGTGTGTCTCAAGATGTGAGCTCTCTGCTACTACTCCAGTGTCATGGCTCTCTGTCGGCTGCTATACTATACCATGATGGTCATTGACTCTACCACCCTGGAACTCTGAGTCTCAAATTAAATGTTTTCTTTTATTAGTTGCCTTAGTCACGGTGTCTTATCACAGCAATAGAAAAGTAACTAAGACATGTATCTTTAAAACGTCATCTGTTATAATCACCGTTGGCTAGTTGTTAGAGGTATAAGTGGATTATGTATTTTGATCGCCATGGAAAAATAATTTTTTCAACAATCTCTCAACTTTTCAAAATTCTAGCAGGAGTTATGTTCGAAGAGAAGTTTCAGTGAGTACTCAAGTGTTCATTTTTCTGGATCAACCCCTGTCTTCCCTTATACTCATGCAATCCTGGTAGAGATGCTTTTTGCTGTGGAGCCCTGGTCTTCCTGACTATTCTGTGTTAATAGCCCATTTCTATAGTCCTCACTTTTTATCCTGCCATTTCCCATTCATGTGTTCATTCTTCATATTTAACGTTTCCTTTTCCATGTCCCCTGACATGGACATTAGGATCATCCATTTTCTGGTCTCTAAAAGTCAGTGGATTCAAGAAGATACGTGATAGCCATCTTGATGACCATGCAGGCCTAGGAAGAGATATTTAAAAGAAAATGGCTTCAGCTCCAAATGAGGAAGAATACAATGAGGGAAGCATGTGATGTTGACAAACATAGATAGGGATTTATCTTGTCTCAGTAGATTAGAGAAGGAAGGTAGGAAGAATTTGTATTGGAAGTGGGTCTGGTTAATAAAAGAAGGAACTTGCAAGAGGTCTAGTTGTACGAAAAAGTTCTGGTCAGGTGGCAGCTCCATCAGTTGACTCTCTCAGCATCCTAGCAATGTATACTACCAGAACTGGCTGCCCTCGGTTCCCTAGACCTTTTCAGTTTTCTTTCTTTTCTTAAAATCCTGAAAACAGATCACAAGATAAACTTTAGACATGATGGATGCAGTCATCAGCTAACCTGAGACTATTTACTCTGTGGACTATAAGCCAAACACATGTGTTCTTAGGGGGAGACACCTAGAAGTTTATGATAAATCCAGTTTGTATCTGACCTGTGGTGACTGGCATCCCTTCTTGCTTTACACAGAGAGAAAATGATCTCTTTCCCCCTTCTTCTTCTTCTTCCTCCTCCTCCTCTGTCCTCTCCCTCCTCTTCTTCTCCTCTATAGTATATATGAATTACATTTGAAACTTCAAATCTAGAAGAAACATAAGGCATCTGCAAATTATATAGCAAGTTGGTAATGAGACATCTAAAATCATATTGCAAATCAGTAGGTAGCGGTTTGAGACAAACTTGAACTCTATGAGTATTCCATACATGAAGACTATTGAGGGTTTAAAAACTGTTCTTCCTGTCACTCTTCAGCCTGGGATGTACCCTCTACACTGTACTAGGCACATCTGTTCTAAAGGCTTCCCACAATTCTCCCACACCCCACCCCTGCTTCCCTAGCCAATCCAAGGAAGACCCAGGTACTGTCCTCTGTATGGCCCTAATGTCGGCTTAGGCATCTGAGTTGTGGTTGGTCCCTTTGCTGGCTCTAAGTCATATAAAGACAGTAGCCCTCTATTAGTCATATCATAAACACACTGAATGATTCAACAAAACAATCCCTCAGATGCCATTTCTTCTTTGAGTTAAGGTGGCTTTCACGTTAAAGCCGTCTGTAAGCTTTTTTGAAACCCCAGAGGAGGTCATATCCCTTTTCAAATAAGCTTTCATCTTGGTAGTTTTCTTGGAGCGGGGAACTGTGTGGGCCTGGCTACTGGGCAATGCACAAACAGAAAGTTCCTGTGATGGATGGGCCTGAGATTGCCATTGAGTACATGGAGTTGATAAACCAGTATTTTTACAGAAGTAAATGCAAACTGTGGCTACCCAAGCAAATAAATCCTGGGAAACCTTGCTGTGTCTTCAGTGGAATTTCCTTGGTGGATTGTTTGTCTTCTTAGGAATAACAACAAAAACTGCTCCTCCGCCTTTCATTGTGGATTTCAGATCAAGGGGTTGGGCCTGGGGATACGCTCAGCCCAAGTGGAATGACTTCAAAGCTTGAAGGCAGGTCTCTGCTTAGCTCAGCATAGCACAAAATCAGTACAGAAGAGACTGTGGAGTGTGGATGGAATAAGACTCAGATCCCAACTTCATCATCCCAACTCCACACAAGCTGCTTTGCTCCTTTATGCCTCAGTTTCCCCTTTGAGAACTGCCTGTTTTCCTGGATGAGCTTTGTCTTTACAAAAAGACATTATTGGTTGCAACAAAAGGTGTTAGTAGAGAGACACTGGCATCTAATCCACACCTTATAACTAGTGCAGGTGTCTTTCCTTCCTGGGCCTCGGGGAAGGTGAAGCAGACAAGAAACAGGGAGGAAGTCTTTACTGAGGGTGCTTGAAGCAGCTTTCTTTGCACATATATATTGGTTTTTACCTTTTTTGGATGGAGGCACAGGCCAGTATTTCCCCTTCTAAGTCTGTCTGGCTTCTCTTCTGCTCTCACTCAGCGCCCCGAAACCACCGATTGTTCTTTAATGAATGGGGCCACAGTGAACCCCCTCACAACCACAGTGGTTGCTAAGGTCCCTCCTCCATCTTTTGTACCTAACTTTGACCTTCCTCTTCAGTGACCATTTTCTAAATTCCAGGAACTCAGAGGTTGTACTTTAGAGAGCAGCTTTTCTCACTTCTGGCTCCGGGCTTTGACCCACACAGCACATCCTGTTAGAAAAAAAAAAAAAAAAGGTACTGAAAATGGTAATGACAGCACCACATGGAGTGCTTCTCCCTGTCACTCCCTCCACCTCCACCGCCCTGATGATGCCCCAGGAGGTCAGAAGGTTCAGCCTGTGAGAAGGGAGTTGTCTTTATTTTTTTGTGTATTGTGAAGATGTTGTGTCCATTTCTTTGAATTACTAACCCAAAGCATATTGCAGAAAGCTAAAAGAGGATGAAGTTGTACCCATCAAACGATCTCTCTAGTCCTCTGCATTCCCAACCCCTGAATTCTCCCCCGCTCCCCCGCCCCCCCCCCTCAGGAGAGTCAAACTGCTGCAGGTGGTTGCTCACGCCTGTCTCTAGTATTTAGTGCATATGTGTTTGGTGGCATTTTGTCACTCAGAAGGTGGTACGGTGTTGCACCTGGCTCTCTATAGTGAGCACCATGCTCCACTAATCGCTTCCCCACTTCTCTCTCTTTCTGAAGCAAGAAATGTGCGTGAACCCCTGGATAATTCAAAGAGTCAGCTGAAGGGAATTTAGATTGCTTGCAAAAAAAAAAAAAAAAGGCAGTCAATACAACTGAAATGGTAACTCAGAGGCGGAGTGATTGCCTAGCATGCTGAAGGCCCTAGGTTCAGCTCTCAGTACTGCCAGAACAAATGGCCTGGGGAGAAAATGGAGACGCAGTTAATACCCCACACCTCTGGCACGTACGTCATTTCCTCGGATTTAGTTCCAAATCCACTGAAGAAATAGGAGGCTTGGAGGTATTGTCTTCTGACTTCAGAACACAAATGCGTGGAATTCCTGGAATGTTCCTGCCTGCTCTTCTTGTCTTTCTGTGGACCTCCCCTTTGAAGATTAGGCTCATAGGTCACTTCCTCCGGTCTTAAACTTTTCTAAACCAGCACCAGCTGGGGGAGGTTACTACTCTACGTCTTGGAGGAGCAATGGTGGGTTCCGAACTGCAGCTGTGCCAGGACATCGTTCCCTCTGGGACTCCTGAACTCAGATGGCTACCTCTACACCCCCATCCCCCCTCCACCCCAACCCACATCCACCAGAAGTTGCCCTTCGAAGGTGGCCATAACCAGGCGCCCCTGGTGCTCTGGTCGCTTGTCAGAACCGTACTCGGAGACCAGTTCCCTTCCCTGTGACCTCGTTGAGTTGTCTTCCTCCCCCATTTCACTCGAACTCAGGCTAGATTGGTTTCTTCGCAATGCCCAAACCACCCTTTCTGTTTCGTCTAACTAACAGCAACATGAAGGTAGGCATTAGATGTTAGGTACCTTGGTGGATTGGGGTTAAGGAATGCTGCGAAATCACACCAGGCAACTAACCTCACGTGAGAGATTTAGTGGGGAGGGGTTCCTGAAGGCTACCTCTGAGAGAGGGTGGGGGAGAACGAGAGCAGGCCGTGAAAGCAAAGGCTTTAGAAATGGGTATAGCGCTTGCACCTAGGGAGACTATGCAACTCCTGGCAACAGAGGAAATGTATCTCATTTGGTGGCTGGTGACAACATGGCTGCTGGGGCTGGGTCCCTGAAGGTGGACTGGGTGGTGCTTGGTTTACCAACATTTAGTCCACAGTTCCTCTTTAGGATTAGGCAGGGTCCCCAAGGACACCCTAGCACTTATATAAATATGTGTGCAATGAGAACACATTGAAATAATTTATTGCATTTCTCATAGTTCCTTTTAGGTCCTTCCATGTCTTTCATTTCCACTGCTATCAACTTTACTTGGCTAGTCTACTCTCTAACTGATCCTCTCAGTTTGGCCTTCACCTCTTGCCCAGTTCTTATCCTTATGGTAGGACAGCTGATGCTACAGTAAAAAGCAATTGTAAATGCAAGAACTGACACTCTTCTTTCCAACAACAAACTCTCACATATTATTGCATGTGTAATGTTCCCTTTCCTTCTTTCTTCACACTATAACCTCTCTTCCTCATGCCAAGATGGTTCAGTGCTGTGGCGCTGGGAATGCAGTGAGGTCTAGCATGGTCACCCAATGCAAAGGGTTTGAAATTCACTACTATTTTGGGCACCTGGCAAAGAGATGCTTTCTAGAGGGAGAAGTAGGACTCATGACGAATGAAAGTAGTAGAGCGAAGGCCAGAAAAGGGTGCAAAACCCGGGGACAGCCAGGCAGTAAAGTTGCTGGCTGTGAGTGCTGGGAAGAAATCACAGCCTGGAGACATAAATCCGTGGGGAAAAGTGATGTCAGGAAGGGGGTCATTCCTCTCAGCAGACTCAGCTATGGGACCTGGAGTGACAAAGCTGCAACAAGCTGTTGCAGACTGGTTTAGCTGACTTGCTGGAGATAGTTTGCTGTTGTGTGTTTTGGGACTGAAAAAAAATTTGAAATACTTTAAAGTGTGTGTGTGTGTGTGTACCATGGCACACCTGACAAGGTCAGTATCTTCAGGATTGGTCCTCAACTTGCACCTTGTTTGAGATGGGTCACTCTGTTGCTCACTGCTGCTTTTGCCAGCGGGGCTGGCTCACAGGTTTCCTATAGGTGGTTATCCTATTCCCGCCTCTCATCTTGCCACATGAGGACTGGGATTGCAGACACGGGATATGGTGCTCAGTTTTTTATATGGGTGCTGGGGATTCCAACTCGAATATTTGAATATACTTACACAACAAGTGTTTTCCCCGGTCCAAAGAAGTGCTTTTATAGGGCTCTCCTTTTCCTGCAAAAGAATCTTGGAGACCTGAACAAAACGCCGCAGCAAAAATCAAAATCAATCAAACCAAAAAGAACCAAAGAAAATGTACTCTAAGGTCAATCTTGGATTTTTTTTTTCCACCGGGATTTTCTCCCCATTATACGACAACCAGTGCAAGCAGCCAGGAAGAGCAGTCATTGTAAAACCTGTTTAAGCATCTGCTAAAGTTGCCTGACCGTCAGATCCATTACGTACCGGCGATGACAGAAATTCACAGACCGCCTATCCCAATCACATCGTGTACCGGTATCTGTTGCTAAGTCGCCATGCCTATGAGGAAACGTGTTGCTTCTTCATAAGGACAAAGGTGACCTTTGGACAAGGGTATCTCTAGCATGGCTAACCCACTATTCTTGACAGCTAGAAAGGACCCCTCCTTCTTAGCCCCAGCAGGAAACAGTAAGAGAAGAAAGCAAGGAGATTTGGTAACTCCTTTCCCAGTCACACCTTTGCACTTAAAGCAGAAGCCTGCTGTTCTGTGCCAGGCACCAAATGCCAGCATATCACACTTCGCATGGCTGATTAGATTTCCACGAGTTTGCTGGCATCTCCCTTTTCCCAATCGATTTGTCCAAGGTCAAGATAGAATTGCTTTCAGAATAGTCTCTCATTAGAGCAACAAATGTTTAAAGTGGACTAACTCACACGGATTTTGTTATTAACTGCTCATTACAAACTACGACAGAGCAGCGGCTCTTACCCTTTGGATGCATTAGAATCACCAAGAGATGCCACCGATGGTGACGTACACCTGTACTCCGAGCACTCAGGAGGTTGGGCTGAGAGGACTGAGAGTTCAAGGCCAGCCTAGCATGCTGGGTCACAAATGTCAGAGCTTCAGACTTCAATAGCACTGGGGTGGAACCTGGACTTGCATTGCTCACAAGTTCCCAAGTGATGCTGACATTGCTGGTCTAGGGACTAACCTGGAGAAGTGCTGGTGTGGAGGGCGGAAAGGGACCTTACCTGCAGATGTCTGCTGGCTTAATGTCTGTAAGCCCCAGCTCATAGTGAATGGGGACATACAGACCCAATAAACCCAGCAGGTACACTAAAAATCGTTAAAATATATTGTTATTTTTTTTTCTTTTAGGGGTGTGTGTGTGTTTCTGTGTGTCTATGCATGTCTGTGTGTGTGCATACGGAAGCCATAGTCCACCTTGAATATCAGTCTTTAAGAACTGTTCACCTTATATTTTGAGACAAAATCTCTCAATGGACTAGGAAAGTCACTGCTTAGGCTATGCTAGCCAGCCAGTGAGGCCCAGGGATGCCCTTGTCATGACAAGCATGAGCCTCCATTTGCCCAGCTTCTTACCTGAAGAGTGGAGATTGAGGTCAGGTTCTCATGCTTCCAGTGGCTAAGCCACCACCCCAAATTCTTTCTTCTTTTTACTTCTTCCCTTCTCTTACTCTCTACTCCTCCCCTTTTCTTTCTGGAAACACCCGAGGCAAGAGTTCTCTCCTTTTAGAAGTATCCAGAAACACTGAAATCCCTACTGCCTTTTACCAATTCTAACAGGTGCACCAGTGCGGAAACCGGCAGGATCTGACTCAAGATCTTGGTTCTGTCACTGAGCAGCTTGGGAAATAGAGTGTGGAACCTGTGCTGGGCAGTTTGTTGTCCACTTGACACAAAATAGAATCCCCCGGGAAGAGGACTTCAATTGAGAAAACGCTTTCACAAGATTAGGCAAGCCTATGGGTCATTTTCTTGATTAATGATTGGTGTGGGAAGACCCAACCCACTGTGGGCAGTGCCACCCCTGGGCATGTGGTCTGGGCAAGCTTGTAAGGATCATTAACTTACTGGCTTGAGGAGAAAGCCAGTAAGCATTATTCCTCTCTGGTCGGAGCTTCAATTCTTACTTTCAGGTTCCTGCCTTGAGTGTCTCTGCTTTGACTTCCTTTCTTTATGGTCTTTATGGACTGTAAAATGTGAGATTAGACAAACCCTTTCCTTCCCTAAGTTGTTTTACATTGTTTTTGGTTATGGTGCCTATCTTAGTAACAGAAAAACAAACTAACACAGGACTTGAACTCACAAAGTTGCAGTGTCCCACCCCTAACATGGCCATCAAGACTGGAATACCTCCCACGATGGTTAAGCGTCCTAAATGAAATGGGGAATCCAGATGCTTGGGCAGGTTTGGAACAGAGGGAGAACTGATCTGCTGTGACTAACGTGTACGTGGGAATCCTGAAATATTCACATGGGAATCAAACCACGTCCTGCAGAGAACAAATAACCCAAACAACCCAGGAAAAGAACAGAACTCTCCACTGCTCCAGAACAACGTCTGAGTGCCCCTCATTGGCAGCTGTGTGTGGATGCCATGCTGCCCAGGGAAGACGGAAAGCAGCTGGCTGCTCACCGTGGGGAAGCCCCAGCTGACCCAGCATCCTGGTCCGTCTGCAGTGGCAATTGTGAGGCAGGCCTAGTGCCAGGGCCTAGAGGCAGAAGAACAGTTGGAGGAGGCAGGAAGGGAGGGGAAAGGAGGAGAGCGCCAAGGAGACTTTGCAATTATCTCCCTGAGACTGTTTAGAATGTAATGTTCCTCTCCACCCCCTTCCTTTTCACATTGTAATTTTCTTCACAGAAAGAACACAAAGGAGAACATATTCCAGGCTGCGGAGCGCCGCTGCTAACTCTGACAGCCCAGACATGGGGACAGATAAGGAAAAAACACAGGCATTCTTTTTTCTTTTCTTCTTCCCCAGAGAGATCTCAGAGATTGAAGCTAAGAAATCCAGTTATGTTTGGACATCGAATTACCTGCCCACTTAATGGTTTGGATACGATCTGTCCTTGATGCTCAGCAAGTTTCACTGTCTGTTTTTCTTGCTGGGGGTTTGGGGAAAGGCTGCCTCTGCCATAATGTTCACCTCTAATCCCCACGCAAGGGAGAGGCTGTGGTCAGTCCGGGTTGCTGTTTGTTCCATTTGGATTTGACGCAGGGTTTAAAGATCCATGGTTTCTTTGCACCTGTGTCTTGGAAGTAGGGTAACCTCTGGGTCCTTCTCAACTGCCAGGTAGCTGTCGGATGAGCACAAGACAAAGCAGAAAGAGGCATTGAGGAGCAAACAGCCTTGGCTGTCTACCTCTGCGTGTCCCAAAATGATTTACTTCATCATTTATTTGTGTGTGTGTGTGTGTGTGTGTGTGTGTGTGTGTGTGTGTGTCTTCAGAGGGTGTCAGATTCTCTGGAACTGGAGTTATAGGCCTTTGTGAGCTGCCCTATGTGGGTGCTGGGAACTGAGCTCAGGGCCCCTGAAAGAGCAGTCAGCACTCCGAACCTCTGAGCCTTCTCTTCAGTCACATGACCTTCCTCCATGCTATTGCCCTGATCTCTTTTGTGTTCTCTGAACAGCCACTCTACCCCAGCCACAAATTCCCCCACCCTCTGCCGAGTTTCCCTTTCGCGTGGAGACAGGTTGGCATCCCAGTTCCTGAAGAATGACCTTGAATTTCTGACCCTGGCGTCTCTACTGCTCAGTGCTGGAATTACAGGTGTGTGGGCGCTATTTTTAGAGCTGGGGTTCAGAGCTTGGTGCATGCTAGGCAAATCTTCTAACAACAGAGCTACATCGCCATTCAGCTTGCGTTTAGCACATCACCACGTAAGCGCAAGAACGGTGGCGTAGTTTCCATAGAATATGCAAGAAGGGTCAGAGCATCCATTTTCTTCATCTCCTCTATATTCTTGGTGTTATTAAGCAAATTAAGTGCTCTCCTATTAATCTATTTCTGTCCAGGGGACTCCATCGTCACTGAAAAGATATGTCACCCTAACTGAGATGTCCTAGACTCCCCAGTCCCTAGTTGAAGCATGACCTGATCCACGATGCATTAGAAGCTAATCTACCCAGACCTGAGCTCAGCACACATCACAGTGGTTCATTCAACCCCTGATTTGAGAAAAATACGAAGCATGTGTTTTTTTAAAAAGAAAAACTATTATCACCCACTGATCATGAGCTATGGGTCAGAAATTTGCAAATGCAGAATCATCAATTACCACTGAAACACCATCCTTGCTTTTGAAGGCGTCATGAGAAAATGAGATTAGTATGGGAAGGTGCTACAATGTTAACTGTGCAGGCGACACCAACTTAGATGAGAAGAAAGCATTACAGTTTGTGTGAACAGATCCCATGATGCTGTATCTGTCTCAAGAGAAGAATCCCAGAACACGAACACCTGTAAGTGTGGGTTCTAAGAAAGGTCACCAGACACTGGGAACATCGAGAGACCACTTTCTATCCTTCAGTGTTAACCCCCAAATCACCAAAATAAAAACAGCATTTTTAGGATGTATTAGGCAAAGTATACGGTATGAAAAAGTGTCTTGTCATAGAGTTTATTTGGAGAGATGGCACATACATATCCAGAATCTTAATAACGATTTAAGGGCCATAACAATGCTTGCTCTTTAATTGCCGTTAAATACTTCCCTCATGAGACAAAGGTCCTGAGCGCTAACTAGACTAACTCCTTAAGCCAGGGGTCCCATCTTCCTCCCAGCTGTGCTCCCGCACGAGGAGGAGACCTGAAAGATAATAGAAGCTCAGTAGATAAGTAATTAAATGAATGAATGAATGACCCAGGGAATTAGGTAAATATCTGAAAACACTTTCAGAGCACCGTTTCCAAAGGCTATTTCTTTTCTGAACTTAGATAAATGAAATCAGAACATTCACATCTATAAAGGGGGTGAGAACTGATGTTTGTCAAATCTTGTCACATTCCCAGTGCCATGCTAGCGCTGTGATGTTCTTAAGGGCATAGAATCCTTTCAGTGACCACAGGAGGCAGATTTTATTGCTGACTTTGATAGATCTCAGTACCTGGACTCAGAGAGGCTAAGTAGTTGGCTGAAGATCACACAGTGAGAATGTGGAGCAGCGTTTTCTCTTAAGTATCACCTGGATCAATGCCTCCTCCCTTGCTTCGTGCTGTCTACTCATTTGGTGATTTGAAAAGACTCGTAGTGAAAGGCGGAGGAGAAAAACCGCCGTGTAGAAGAGGACTCATGCACTTTTCAACCAGGACAGTTAGAGTCACAGAGTTTATAGAGTCCCAGTGGGATAGATTAGCATGCGGGGGCTGTAATGACAGGGTCTCTGAACATTCCTAGATTGAAGAGTCTGTGCCTGTCTTCCTGCTTCACCAGCTCTACTTGCCTCTGATTTAATTATATGCTCAGGGTACACATGCCTCTGGAATTGCAGGCCATGTCTTGCTTCCCAGGAAAGGCTATTGGTTAGATGACACTCAGCTCTTGGAATGTAAGGGTTGTGTGTGTGTGTGTGTGTGTGTGTGTGTTAGTTATTGGCTTGGCTTGGCTTAGCTTTTAGCTGGGTAGATGGATTTGAATCATTGTCAGTTAAGGTTCACTAGTTCCTTCATTCAAACACATCCGTTAGTTACGCTTTTGATGTGAAGATCACTGAGCAGTTCAACCGAAAGAGAGCCCACAGTTTTTAGCTCAAGAATCTGTATAAAATCCAATTCCAGCAAGGTTTAAGGGAAGGAGTCAGTATGGACATTCAGAGATTATCTCTCATATCTTAAGCTGAAAGAGTTTAGAACTGGGGTTGTCAGGGACTCTTTTATCTGGCGTTCTGAAAACAGAGTTTTACCGACAAAACAATACAGAGTCGCGGTGCAGAGAGGAATACTTGAGCATGGAGCACAGCAGCCCTTGCACACTGGCTTTCTACAACTTCGTTAAGCCTCTCTGCACACAGCACTGGAGTTGGGAGCTGGACATAAACACAAAGTAGGGATTTCTCCTTTTCTTTCCTTGAATATAATAGGCCTTCTCTTCAACTTCAGGCTGATGTCATGGTTATAGAAAGAACTGGAAGCAGAACCATGAGTTTGAATCCTAGATATACTGTTGATTTCTTTAAAAATTTAACTACCGATCTGCTCTGGGTCCAAGTACTTGAACAAGAAACTCTGATTCGAAGTGGGGGATGGAGTTTCCCTAGCCGAATGCATGAGCCTTTGGCAAACTAATTGCCCTTTCTGAACCCCTATTTCCTAGTTGCAGAAGGGGAAATGTGAAAATAAAACGGGAAAGGTCTTTGGAAATGTGAAGAGTGCACTCTCGTGTTCTCTGCCAGCAAGGATAGATCTTGCTCTCCAATGTCTCATTAAAGCACTAGTGTCTAATGACCACAGAGCTGATGCATTTTCTTTTTGCAGTCTAGCCTGCAGTGCCTCAAGATGTAGGGTCTAGCTTTCTCTGCCATGAGAAGCTACAAAGTAGAGGTTCCCTGGGGAAATTTTAGACATACCTTATCAGTTAACTATTACTTCATAACAAACCACAACAACACTGACACTTAAAAAGTAATTATTATTTTTCTTGAGTCTACAGGGGAGCTGGGCAGTTCTGCTAATCCTGGGTTGGGTTTAGCTGGTCTTGTCTGTTCTCTCTGTCAGTTGCCAGCTGGTGGGACTAAAAGATGGTGGGCACTGGGTGGCCTCAGGAGGGATTTCTCCTCTTCTTCCCCAGGTTAGCCTAAGCTTATGCTCATGTTTTCAAGTGACTTAAGTGTTGCTCAAGGCTTCTTAAGGCCCCGGTGAAGAACTGATCACTTCTTCCATATTTTCTTTAGCAAGCAAGATCTACAGACAGAGCAGATGCAAGACTGGGGATGTGGGCTTCATCTTTTGATGGTCCGAGTTTCAATATCATATTGCCAGAAGCAGAATAATAACTGGAGGAAGATACCATCACCCTATCTACTACCCTTAAAGCAAAGATGGAAAAGTGATTAAAGTCAGATGATGAAAACTCTAGATGGCTTCTCTTCGCTTAGCTCTTTATCTGATCCCCCCTCCTTTTTTTTTTGCCCCTGTTGCTGCCCTAGGAAAACTTTCCTAATCTCTGCTGCCTAGACAATTAGGGGAGCTTGAAACTGATCTTTGTCCATACAAACCAAGTTAAAGATGTTTATTTCACAGCTCATAGTTCTTCAGTCCTGTATTAAGGTCAGAGGGAAAGAGAAATGTTCTAAGAAAGCAGATCTTCCATCCTGGAAGGCAACCCAGTAGAACAATCCAGTTCCACATATTGCTACCTGTTAGGCAGACTGATAGATGTGCCTTCTTTTTCCAAGTCCTTCTCCTTTGCTTCACTAAGATTACTAGAATACAGTTTTTCCTGTTGTCAAAATAATGACCCCAATTTCTTAACCTGGTATTCAGGGCTTTCATCAATTGCTTCCAACTTCTCTCCCCCAGCTATTGGCTGTTCTTGTGGGATGCTATCCAAACACTTATTACAGAAGAATCTTCAGCGTTTCCTACAATCCCCTAGCTGTGTTTCATGATGAGTTGTATTTCTCTCTCTGCACCTCCCACTGTACTCTCAATGTTGCAGTGCCCTGAACCCAATCAATAGATCGATAGATCAATAGCCTCCTCCACACTTTTTCTTCTTCCTTCGGAAGTTGGGATGCTCTTAAGGCCTTGAACTTGGCAATGCTTAGTGACCTAAAAAAAAGTCACCCTCTGAAAGAAAGGCCAGTGATTCATTGTAATTCTTCCCCTGGCCACTCTTCTGAGGCTTGAACTTCCTTGGCCTGTCTGATTATATTTTTAGAGATTTGCAGACTTCTTTGGCCTATTATAACAGCTATGAATGGTCCCTGATTATAAATCAAGTTGTTCAGATGAGGATTATCCAAGTTCTCATGTTTGAACCCCTTAGTTTTAAATGATTTGCTCTAAAATTTGTGTAGAAGAGTCATCTGAGGTCTTTGGAAGCCTGAGAATTCCTGGGTATCGTCCCAAGTTTTCTGGATTCTTATACCCAGGCAGGAGCTTAGCTTACATAAACTTCTCAGATTCCCAGGGGATCTGGTTATAATCAAATGATGAATTGAGAAGATCTGCTGCAGAGTTATAAGCAGCAGCGGGCAATGACGAAACATGTTTTCTATAGGCTGGCAGCTGATGTGATAGCAAAGTCACCAGCATGGTCTCCAAACCCTGCTTCCTTTCTTCATGCTCTTCCTCGGCCTAAGGGCATCCCATAACTCTATGTGCCCTTTTTCAGACCACAACTATACTCTTCCTCATTCCATCTTCTCCCAGTCTCCCTCTTTCCATCAGCCCCATCCTCTTAGGCCTGCTAGATCCATATTGCTGCAGAAATCTGGTATTAGGGTTTGAATGGGACGCATGCTATTTATCCCACTCTTTGATGTCATTGTTTCTGCTGGTGACATATTGTTCCTCTCCACTGCCTTGCATCTTGTCTCGTTTTTTACTAAGAATCACCAGCATCTTATGGAGCACCTTCTGTGTGCCAGGCTCTGCTACACGTGGGTTGA
This sequence comes from Dicrostonyx torquatus, assembly GCA_028555095.1. Lineage (NCBI taxonomy): Eukaryota > Metazoa > Chordata > Mammalia > Rodentia > Cricetidae > Dicrostonyx > Dicrostonyx torquatus. The sequence goes on from JAQHUG010000034.1 coordinate 8,196,640, forward strand.
TTTAATCATCGGGTCAGTCCCAGAATAAAAGTCTCATTGCTCCCACTGCCAACAAGGCTTCTGCGATTTTCCCACAATCTCATGGCTGATAAACCAACTTGAAGTCCCGTGAAACGGAACTGTTGTATAGAAGGTGCCACAGACCTTAAGTAGTAACTGCAAACATATTGTATTAGTTTTACAAAGCAGTGGGATTCACTGTATTTTCATACATGTGTATTGCATGCCTTGGTCATGTTTATTCTCTACTCCTGTCTTCTTTCTCTCTCCCACATTGCTCTTCTTACTTTCTTTCTACTTTCATATCTATAACTTAGATGTCTCATATATACACACATGTATACACATAATATAGATTCTGCGCGTGAGAGGAAAACATGGGTATTTGAATGTGGTTTATTTTGGTCAGTGTGATGGTCTCCAGTTGCTTCTATTTTCATGTAAATGATGTGACCTCACGTTTATTAATGAGTAAAACTCTATTGTGCATATGCTACATAATTTCCTTATGCACTCTGTCTTTATGGACATGTTGTTGTGTATGGCATAGCAAGGAGCGTGGTTAAGCAGGTCGATCTGTGGCGTGCTGACTTAGAGTCCTGTCATTATATTCTCAACAGAGGCACAGCTGGATCCTATGATATCAAGTCACGAGGAGCCTCCATTCTTATTTCGTAGTGTCTGTTACTCTCAGCAGTGTACGAGAGCTCCCCTCTTCACATCGTCACCAGCCGTCCTTGTCCTTTGTTTTCTCGGAGGCAGCCATTCTTCTGTGGGTGAAAGGGGATCATAGCGTCATTTGGTTTGTATTTTCCTGAGAGCTAAGGATGTTGAACATTCTGCTGTGTATTTATTGGCCATTTTCGCTTTCGACAAGAACTGTCTGTGCAAAGCCTACTTAAATTACGCTCTTCCTGTGAGGCTAAAATCAAATAGCATCTCCCGAATTAAGATGGGAGCTGCCCCACACTTAGCTGGGCTTGGCTGGACAGGTGGACCTTCAGGCTAGCTGTGGGGATTAGGGATGATGGGTATGTATCACACTGGGCCCAATGACTGGCACAATCCTGGCACAATCTGACTGAGTCACTTCAACTGCTGTCCAGACACCATTCACCTGGGACCCCTTACAAAGTATTTTCCGGGGGGAGTGTTGAAATTCCTGTGGCTTTTGAGGAATGATGCGATTCAATTGTCAGAATAAACTTTCTGGCATCAAAGCACAACTTACCCTTTTCCTGTGGGTCAGAGACATCACTCAAGGATAAAGATATTAGAAGCCATTCTTTCAGCTGCAGCTTTTCTTTCTTTCTTTCTTTCTTTCTTTCTTTCTTTCTTTCTTTCTTTCTTTCTTTCTTTTATTTTTTAATCTGCTCTTCAAAGAGGGATCTCAAGACAGTTACGACCATGGAAACAGAATGCAGCAGGTGTGGCTGTGCTCTGGATTAGAGGCACATTTCCCCAGTGGGAATGGAGGAAAGCTTGGCCTGGGGAAGATGAATGGACCTGAGCTGGGGCTGCTTCGTCACGGTCTGCAAAGAACGCATTCTCCCAGCCTCCATCAATCAGGCCCTCCTATTGAGGGTCCTTCACTATCACTTGTGAGTGACTTGCAGCCCTTTATGTCACCGGAGAGGAACTTCTCATCTACTTGGGTGACCCAAGCGTGTGACATGGCCTTTAGCAGGAATGGGCCCACAATTAAGAGTAAATTTAGTAGTTCCTTTGATTCTTGGAGTGGACTGGCAAGGCTGGGTGGTGGGAGCATTCCAGAGGGAGTGTGTTCTCTTGCCTGTGTCCTCAGTTTGGTTGGTTCGGTCAAGTGTGGGGAAAGCCATTATGTGTGGCCTCTCAGAGGGAAGCATAACAAGCGAGACTAAGAGACAATGTGTGTGCTGCTCTGACAGGCTACCCTGGTAGCGTAAACCAAGGACTGGGTCAACTCATTTAGATTCTGCCTCCAGTCAGGTTGTGACTCAGGCAAACCACTTACTGTCTTTGTTTGCCCCAAACAGTCAAATGAAAAAGAGCCTGCATACTAGCTAATACCCTGAAAAATATAAAGAAGAGTTTAGGTAAATATCTCATGTACGCATGTAAGTATGTCCAGTGCATAAGAGCCATGGGTGGAATCCACTCACCTGTACACACAGTGAGTGAGCACCAGGTATCAGTTTCTTCAAGACAGCTCAACGGATTGACTGATAGCTTTCTGGGTTTGGGGAAGGCAGCTTAGCCTGTGAGGTTCTAACTGTAAAGAAACCAGAACCCAGGTTGTTTGAGGACTAGCATTACTTATTTCTAGAACTGCCTGTAGGCCTTCTGATACTACGTTAGGGGTTTTCCTTGTGACACACTTTAAAGAAAAAAAGCAGAGTTGATTGCATCCTTCTAAATAAAGATCCCACTAGAGGGCTAGAGAGATGGCTCAGAGGTTAAGAGCATTGCCTGTTCTTCCAAAGGTCCTGAGTTCAATTCCCAGCAACCACATGGTGGCTCACAACCATCTGTAATGGGGTCTGGTGTCCTCTTCTGGCCCACAGGCATTCACACAGACAGAATATTTTATAGGCAATAAATAAATATTTTTTAAAAAAGATTCCACTGGAATCATGCTATACAAAGTCTGAAGCAGGGTGGATTATTGCATATAGATAACTAAGTAAAAGCTCCGAACAGTGACAAGTATAGGATATTGTAGAATTGAGATATTGCTTGCCAGGACTGAGTCTCGTGTCAGCTGGCTCCAGAAACACTTGGGCTCCTCCTCTTTCCCAGCTGCTTACTGCAAACAGGCCATTCTGGTGACCAAAGGGCTGTGTCTTAGTGATGACAGCATACCCCCTGGGCATCAGGGCCAATTATTAAATGTGCTTCCCTTTCCCTTCATTCATCCCTGAAACCCAGCATGGGAGTTCCTCAGACAGGGTAGCATTTGAGCTTCCTTCAGAGAATTAATTGTCTGTTTCTTATTTATAGTTTTCCATATCTAGAATTTAGTATAAACTGAGTTGTACTCTGTGTCCCTCTTTTGTATAAAGTAACTTTATCCAATATAATGCTTTGAGATTTAATCCCTAAGCATGTGGGTGGCTGCTTAATTGCCATGAGTGTTAAAATTGCTGCTAGGATTGGAGAAAAAAAATTATAGATCAAATGCTTAAATACAATACCTAGTGTAAATAGCAGACAAGCTATAGATGTCTCTGTGTATGGTTTATATATATAAATAATGGTTAGATGTATGGTTAAATATATATAATGTGTAAATTTTATATCTTCATACTTGATCATATGGACCGTTGTACCAATCAACTACCCAAGAGAACTGTGTGTTTTAATGTTTCTTCTGAGAAGCTGCCCTGGGCTATTAATTCTATGGTTCAGAGCTCCTTGGAATGATTCCTTGGTTTATTTGTCTTCGTACCACTCCCACCCCTTGGAAAGCATAAGTCTGTCCATTGTAACCTTTTAAGTAGTACACCCATTGGTGTTCCTCTTTATCCACCCTAGTGCTTTTTAATATGCTAAATGTGTAGGAGTTTAACCACACCTTTATTCAGTACCAGGTCCATGACACCTGCATAAGAGTGACTTGCTGAGGACCTGGCAAATACTTCCAGATGGACAGGCCAGCTGGCTGTGGGGCACTTGCATTGCTCATGCTCTTGTCTGGGTAGAGCGCCAAGGGTCCTGAGTGTGCATTTTGGTTCTGTTGTGAATCTCTTTCTTGGAGTGGTTTGCATCTGGCTTATGAAGTCAGTGGGTTGTGCACACAACCAGGTATGACAGCTTTCATAATGTCCATTTTACAAGTGAGCAGACTCAGACTGAGGGAAGGGGTCAGTAAGCAGTAAAACCTGGATTGGAACCCAGACTTGTCTGATTCCTAAGTCCCAGGCTCAGTCCTCAGAAGATGACGTGCACGTTAGAGACGGAAAGGTAGAAAGAACAGTGGATGGAGCTACCGCTATGGACAGGTACCAAGATGAACAATAAGTAGCTCTAACTCAGCATGGTAGGTATATAGTTACCATTTTCTTATTGAAAATTTCTTCTAGTGTTAATGCAACAGTACAATATGAAAGAAAAAGAGGCTGCGGTCATTCTCTAGGTCAATGAACAAGGATCAGAAAGATAAGTTAGCAGTCTACAGGTGTGTTAGTAGCATAAGAATGGAGAAAGACTTGAGCGCAGATCTTATTTATTTATTTTTTTACAGTAACGGCCTTCGGGGGTGGGAGTTTACATATTCTTTGGACTGCATGCTGATAAATACCTGAGTGAATGCATTTGAAATAAGAATGTGAACAGGCAACAGTATTTTACTTTTAGATGCTGTTTGTGGAAGGTTTTCTCTGGGTCAGGTACCAGTTTTGTCAACCACATCTTCAGTGCGCTGAACAGGTGAGCTCTCCCCAAGCATGAGTGAGGCTGTGCCACCTCACATCCTTCTTGAAGAACACCCAAGAGCCCGATCGTTCCCTTCCTTTATCCTAACAGCATTTTGTTTAGTTTTTGCCTTCTCTCAAGCTGAGGCCTTTGTCTGTCCTTGGGAGGTTGGAGTCCGGGAGGAAACAGTAAGGAAAGTTGGCTTAAGTTGACTCATGGGGCCCACTCACATTCCCAAGATGAGGTATTCACCTGGGCAGACAAGAGTCCTGAGAGGGAGACCTTTCAAGGATGGCCAGCACAGGGTGACTGTCCTCAACTTGGTTGCAAAGCATGACTCACCTACTTTGCTTAAAAATATAACACTGCAATCTATAGGTGGACCCAGAGGAGAAGCAGAGATGGCAGGAGATAATGGGAATCTACATTTCTGTAGAATCTTACCATCCTCCTCTGGAGAAGGATCACTTACCACACCAGGGTTCTGTGTGACAGACAGTGTGATCAACTCAGGTCAGTTTGGTCATTTCCCAGACATAGCTCCCAAAGTCCCATGTCCTAGGCAAGCTCTCCAAACAACACAGACTAGGATAGTTGGTCACCCCTAGGGAATCTGAGATTTCAGTTCTACTACAAAAATGATTCGCACATTTACTCATTCACTCACTCATTCATTCATTCAGAGAGACTTTCCTTTAGGCTAGTCAGACCTCAAATTGCCATGCAGCTGAGGATGGCATTGAACTTCTGCTCCTCATATCCCTATGTTTCCAGTGCGGGGATTATAGGCATGTGCCACTATGCCTGGTTTATATATATGGTGCTGGAGATCAAACATAGACTTCTGTGCTAGACAAGTAATCTACCTACTGTGCTATATCTCCATCCAACCAATGATCTAGCAACTATCATACCCATTTTCTTCATGGGAGATAGGCAAAGAAGGGTTAATTATGTGCCCAGGGAATAGCAGCAACTAAGCAGTGAAGAAATAAATATGGAGTTTAGCTTGCACTGGTTCCTGGGCCTCTCGACACAATAACCCTTAAACTAGTTGAAAGGTAAGAGTCGCAGGTGTGGCCAGGAGGCAGTATCTTATCTTGGGATGCGTCCAGCTGCTGCAAAGAGCCTCCAGCAAGACTGCTTTCTAATCTTTGTCTTTTTTTTTTTTTTCTTTTCCTTTTTCTTTTACCCCAGAGGGCCTTTGTGGCTTTGAGCACAGTAACAGGGCAGGGACTCAGTGAAGGACACCACTAGGACAATTCAAGACAAAGGAAGTGTGATCTTCACCCTGGGCTCAGCAGCAGGGGACTCTGCCTATCTTAAGTTAGTGATGGAGAAACCAGGAGGGGCCATGCACAGGTTACCATCTTCCCCTGTTAGAGAGATGATAACCTGTTGAAGACAAGAGCCTCATTTTAATTTTATCTGACCCAATAGCCCAGGTAGCAGGAGATGCACATACTGAGAGTGTCCCCTGTCCTGAGAGTACCCTTCCCTCCATCTTGTTCTGAGTCTAGTAAGACAGCATTTTTAAGCACTTTGATAAAACCTCTTCTCCTCACTCCTCCGTGATTTTCTGGAACTGACTGTGTGTTAGGGCATGGAGCTGAAGGTGAGGAAACACTGGCCTTTCCCACAATGAAGGTCAATTCATTGAAAAGATAGGCAACAAGCCACTGTGGTTTGCGAGTTTTCTCATACTTGAGTTCTCATGGTGTTAAGATCTTGGTGAAGCTGCTCCAAACGTTCTTTGAGACTTAGACTTCTGATCAGTGAAACAGGGTTGGCAACCTGACTTTACACTTGCTGTGAGGAACAGGTGCAATGACACCCACTTGGTACTCTGGCCAGTGTATGTCGGTGGCTTTTCACTTGTGCAGCACGCCGGGGTAAATGGTTGGGCCAACCTGCTCATTACTCCATGCACCAATCTTCCTTCTGCAAAATGTGCATTGCAACAGTACCTCATAAAAGTGTCAAGAGAATGAGACCAGAGACTGCACATAAAGTGCATGACATACAGTAATAGCTGACTGTGTGACTGTTACTATCAATGATACTCGTAACAGATGCTACTACATCTGTGAGCAAGACAAAGACACTCGGGGAATGAATTCCAGGGCAGAGGCTGGAAACGCATTGCAAGGAGGGAGAGAGCAGGTGTTGGAGAAGTGTGCAGATGAAGGGCATCACATAGAGCTGGCACGATGGACAGAAGGGCTTGAGAATGAATCACAATACAAGGTGTGCTACTAAGAATCTGGATGGCCTTTGGACAGTCCCTTAGCCTCTTTGAGCCTCTTGTCTAGTCACAGAGAGACAATGTTCTTTCACTTCAAGTATCAACCTAAGGATGAAATAACCTACTCCTGTAATTGCTTAGCCAGTGAGGAAACCCTCAAAAGGTGGTAGCTAATTATGGTGATTTTGTTAAAATTAGGGGATATGATGAAGAATGGGAGGGACCAAAGGAAGGGTGATTCTGCTGGGAAGGTAAACTGTGATCAGGATGGGTGGAACAGTCAGTTACAATTTAAAATATGGAGGCTAGGGGAAGCTCAGCTCTGTGGTCCCGAGGATCTGTTTCCAAGTGACAGCATTCCCACCTCCCTCTGAGCCCTAGCGTCTACTTCCACCACAAGATACATGCTATGTCTCATCAGCTTTTGAATGGAAGAGATAGTGGATAGGGAGAATAAGGAGGGAGAGGGAAAGGAAGGGAAAAAGTGGAGGAGGGAGAAAGGAAGACAGGGTAGGATATGGGGGAGGGGAAAAGAGAAGTGTGGGTGAGATGGAAAGTCGATAGGGAAGGGGGAGAGGGAAGAGAAGAGACGAGAGAGGAGGGAAGGGGAGTCACAAAGAGGAGAGGACAGAAAAGGAGAGGAGAAGGGAAATAGGGAGGGGAGGTAAAGAGGAGACAGGAGGGAAGAGGAGGGGGTGAAAAGCAGAGGAGAAGACAGGGGAACAAAGAGGAGGGAAGTGGGGAAAGAGAGGGCAGGAGATTGTGCAAAGCAGGGAAGTGGGAGAGGAGAGGAGAGAAAGGGCAGAAAAGAGAGGAGAGGGAAGGACCTTATGCAGCACAGTTACCAGTTACTTCATTCTTCGGGTGCTGGCCCATCCCTCTGAAACAACTCCTAAGGGTAGAGCTGGCTCATGTGTCTCTGGATGTTAAAATTAGAGTGGAGAAGATTAAATGCTCCCAAGAAGCTGACCAGCCTCACATTTTTCTCTTCCCTCTCTTTTTATAACTGTGACCACAGTAGTAATTCAATTGGAAACATATCCCATCCCTGATTGCTCCAACATTGGCACTAGATCATTCCTGAGGCTTGAGTCTTCCTTTTTTCTGTCTTTCCTTTTTATAATTATTAAATGCACACTGCTGTTATTTTCTGCCGGAGCTAAAAATACATCTGAGTGTGCAGCAAGACCTCAGCCTGGGCCTCCTCCCCCTGTTCTTGAGGAGGCCAGGACCAGGCTGAACCAGGCAGGAGCCTGATAGTCCTTCCAGCCAGAGACTTCCAACTTAAGCAGTGCATTGGTTTCATAGGGGAAAGGCCCAGATCCTGAGAGAACTCCCGAAGTGGGGTTCCTGGCTGAATGGACAGATCAGAATCATAGGAGCATCCTGCCTACGCTCATTCACTGCCAACAGTTCCTTCCCAGGGTAACTCACCTTTCTACAACATTTATGTCCCTTCCAGAACCTTCGTCTTTGCAGGTGCTTTTTCAGAGCCTGCTCTTCTTGCCTCTCTCTTGTCTGCTTGTTTTTGCCTAAGCCCCGAGTCATTTTCTGAGTGCCTGGACTGATAGAGATGCTCACGGTCCCTCCACTCATGCATGGCACTGGCCTGGATCTGTCTGCCCACAGGACCCAGCTACACCATGATGTTCTAAAGATAGACACAGTGCCTCAGTATCTATTACATCCCATGCTCCTACCACAGTGTTTGGAGCCTGAGTGGGTGATGTGAAGCTCCAAGAACACAAAGCTCTGTTCTCAGGTGCTCTCACGAGTGACTGCATTTACAGAACCTGGGGAGTGAGGGTTCTCTGGAGACCCCTCCCTAGGCTCTTAGCACGTGTCATCTCAGGGCTGGCCTTGAGACTTGAGATGGTCAATAAATAATTCTGTCAGTGCTTGGCAGCTTCCTGATCCCTTTGGTAGTTGTTGACCAGGGGATGGGAGAACAGCTCGTTGCTCCACTGTCCTTTTACTTCCCCCAAAGCTATTTTCCTGCATCCTTCTTGGACTCGTGGTTCTTCCATCAGTCCCAAGTACCCTCTATGCTCACATAGAATCACCAATGTCACAGTTATCTGCCTCTACAGCCTCTTATTATTTACTCAAACACTGTGGGGTGCTTACCGAGTGTTTGAAATATTGCAAGCTAGAGAAAGCTGGAGACTTCTCCTGTGCTCAGGAAACATGCTCTACAGTGTCTGATACCTGCTGAGAGGAGAACAAAAAGGCCAATAGCTGCATATCACCGATCACGCAGCTCCATCACTGCTGATCAATAACCTGCTTCATCTTTGCATTCTCCGTGTAGCTCTGCCAAGTCCCAAACCGATGTTCAACACGCAGAAAAGAAATGCTCTCTTGAGTGAATGAATGAGAGTGAACCCACCTTAAATATCAATGTTTCTGTAAGAACATCTTAAAAATCCCTCAAAGCCTGGTTTACTGACTAGTTGGTCCCTGCATTCTTTCAATTGAGTGTCACTTCTGTGCCTGAGCGTGTCTAAGGTGCTTTATAGACATCTATCACAGGTTATTATAATCATGTATCTCCTGTTTTCTGCCCTCCAAGGCTCCTTGTTCAATGCTTCTCTGTACCTTATGACTTCATAATTGATAGATGCTCACCACAAAAGTTACCTAAAGAAGAACTATACTTTTATTTTTTAATATTTACTTTTTATTTTATCTGTATGAATATTTTGCTTGCATGTATATGTGTATGCACCATGCTCATGCATGCAGGGTGCATGGAGGCTGGAAGAGGGTGCCAGATCTGTTGGTACTGGAGTTACACATACTTGTGAACTGCTGTGTGGGTGCTGGCAATCAAACACACACACTCTCTGGAAGAGTAGCCAGTGCTCTTAATCACTGAGCCATTTCTCCAGTCCCAAGAGCCGCACTGTACAAAAAGGTTTCATTTGTTTGTTACTCCTGTGTGGGCTTATGTGTGTGGCTATGCATGCACATCTTCCATGGTGGGTGTGTGAATGTCAAAGGCCGTTTTTTCAGCAGTCAATTCTCTCCTCTCCACTCTGGCTTCCAGAGACCGAGCTCTGAGTCTTAACCAGACCAATGACTCACTGTGATGAACATTTGTTGATAAAGCTGATTGGACAAAAGGGTATACTACGTTACACACCACATCCAATGCTGCCAGCATGAATAAAAAGGCTTTGGAGAGGTGGAAAACATGGAGATTCTAAGATAGTTTTGTTTTGCTTTGATTCTCTTGGGGATTGCTGCAGGGTGAGGGGAGGATATGAATGGGGACTGGGAGGTGAGCAGAATTAGGCCACATGATGTGAAATCCCCCCCACAAACAATAAAAAAAATTATAAAAGAAAGTATATACCAAGACCTTCTAAAGGGTTGTTATTACAGAAGGCTGTGCTTTTGCATGAAAGACTTCGTTGAAGTGTTTCAGTTGCTTCACAAATTCCTGGTGATATGATTTGGCTGCTCTCACGTAAAATGACTGTGAACTTCAGTTGGTGCCTCACAGTCCAATTGAGACTAAAACAGTGCCAGAACAAGCATTCTGTTCAAAACTCTGCAGAGAACATAGTGCATCCAACTTTACTCTAAAAGACAAGAAAGATTCATTATTTGAGAGTTATAAGACCAAAACCAAACCAAAACCTGATAACTTGAGCCAGTAGGGGAAGGGTCCATGATGAGGTAGGACTGGCCTTTGACACTGAAGGGCAGGGGACAAGGCAGAGGGAAGTAGAAGAAAGTCAACAGGGACTTCTTTTCAACCTCCAGTTCTGGGCACTGGTTTATTTGTTTATTAATCCACTCATCAGAGGCACAAGGCCTCTCCGAAGTTCTGGTTGATGCTAGGATTTGGCTTGGTATCCAGGATTGGTTAGGAGTAGAGTCAGGCATCTCACTGCCATGGTAATGTCGCCCTGCATGCAGGTAACATCAATGTCTTGTGTGGGCTGGTGGACTAATCTTCTCACTACCTCCAAGTGAGTTGGACTGAAAAGAGAATCCTTTCAAGGTGTGGACAGATTGCTTCTTTCTGAGGCCAGGAATAGTGGAAATAGAGCACACTTTGGTGGACCTAAGGGAAACCTAACTCTCCTCTGGCCTTCAGTTCTTAGAGGGCATAGAGCTGTCTTGATGGTGGGTCCTTCATAATGAGAGTGGGTGCCCTAACTATGAGCAGAGAGGTCATAGGGGTGAGATATTCTGACTTCTATTATTTGAGTCTGCCATCTGGTTTTTTTTTTTGTAAACTTTAAACAATTTTTAATGTATTGTGCATGCATGTTGTATACAATTTGGGGGGGCATAACGTGTACAGACATCAGAGGACAGTTCTGTGGAGTCTGTTGTCTCCTTCCATAGCTAGCTGGGTTCTAGGGATTGAGCTTGGATGATCAGCCTGCCAAGTGCTTTTATTCATTGAGCTATCACAAGCCCCAGCTTGGATTATTTCTAAAACACTTGCTATAAGATGGTATGTGGTAGTTTAGGTATTTGCCTATATTTATGTACATTGGCCTTTATTCTAAAATTGATAAAGAGGGGAGCTCTAGTAAGTTTGAGTATAATTTTTTAATAGTTAAAATGATTTTTGGTAAAAGGTGCTCTTATGATAGCATTCATATAACATTTATTATTTAAATAATTTTGGGTGTGTAATCCAATGGCATTAAGTTTATTTATATTATTGTTCAATCTCCAACCTAAAACTTCACATCACTGCACAATAACCCAATGTCATCTTACCCTGTGCCCAGTGATCTCTGTTCTACTCCATCTCTGTAGAATGGACTGGTCTAGCTGCTTCATCTAAGTGGAATTGTTTGTCCTTTTGTGACTGCTTTCATTCAGCACAATGTCCTCAGGATTCATCCATGCTGAGACCCATTTCAGAGTCTCCCTCCTTCTAAGGCATAATAACACCCCATGGTGCATGTGCACTCTTTAAGTAGTCCTTCATCCACTAGGAGACATCTGGGTTCTTCAGTGTTTTCAGTATTGTGAGTACCATTGTTGCATACAGAGCTCAAAAATCTCATAGAATTCTTGGTTTTGCTTCCTTTGGGTATGGATTTAAGGTGGAATGTCTGGATCATATGAAAAACTTCACTTTCAGTTTTATAAAAATTCCTTAAACTTTTCCCATAATACCTACTATATCATTATCTATTTACATCAGTAGTAGAGATTAATTTCTTTTATATCCATGCCAATCGGAAAGGTAATGGGACCATCAAGATGGTTCAGCATTTGAAGGTGCTTGCCACCAAACCTGATTACCTGAGCTGGGGCCCTAGAACCCACATAGTGCCAACACCTGGACATTGTGCTCTGACCTGCATGCCTGTGCCATGGCACATTTTCATGCGCATACATACACAGCTCTCTCACACTCATTTGATAAATAAAATAGCCACTGTAACAGATGTGAAGTGATGCGTCACCCTAGTTGGTATGTGAATATCCCAAGGAGTCCAGCACCATTTTGCATGTTCCTTCCACCTATTTATTTATTATGTTTCTGCTTTAGGCTTTTATCTAAGTCTGAACTTGGCTTTGGGACCACTAAACTAATTTTTTTTTTTTAATGTTTATGATCATCTAGGTGAACTCAGCAGGCATGAATGAAGCCCTAACCTTCACGTGGGGAAGAGATGGCACTCTACACTCTATTAGGATTCTGGGCTGTTTTTCTGGGATAATGATCTAAAGCAGGAGACTCCTAGACATGCAACTTAGAAACAAGGGTGGCTATGACTGGTGGCTGCTCCGGGAGTTGATGTTCTAGGTAAGTGAGGCAGAGATTCTTATTGGAATGTGTAGAGCAAATCATAGAAAGCTCTCCAAGTAATTGATTCATTTTTCTGTTCAATGGACAGTTATTAAATATTTACTTTAGGCTGACAGTACCTAAGATGTGGAAAATAACCCTCTACAATATCTCTGTTCCTTTACAATAGTCAGTTCTCTCATTTACTTCTACGTTATCACCAGACAATTAGGTGAGATCCCTGGATGGGACCCCTCTCTCCACTCTACCTCTGCGCTAAACTTTTCTGTCTCATATTCTTCATATTTACCTTCTTACCTGTTTGCCATCACTTTTATCCCAGATTGCCTATCCTCATTTATTACCTAGTGTCTTAGCTGCTTTTCTATTGCTGTGAAGAGTTACCATGATCAAGGATACTTGCGAAAGAAATCATTTCATTAGAGGCTTACTTAACAAATAAGAGGGTGAGTCCATGACCATCTTGGTGGGGAATGTGGCATCTGGCAGCCAGGCATGGCATCTGCAGCAGCTGCAGCAGTATCTGCAAGAAGATGAAGGAGAGATAGAAAGAGAGAGAAGCGCTTGGCTTGACATGGGCTTTTGAAACTACAAAGCTCACACTCAGTGACACCACTCACCTCCAACCACCACGCCAACATCGCCCAATCCTTCCTATCCAGTCTACCACCAGGAAACAAGTAGTCAAATATATGAACCCACCAGGGCCATTCTCATTCAATCCACCACACCTAGGGATTCATGCTGTCTCGTTTCTGTTATTGTGGCCCTCCTAAATATAACTGGCATTATGCATCATCAATAACACATTTGCCTTGGATAACTGCTGCCCTGTTCTAGCTCCCCAAAGTGCACACTGCCCTGAGGTGTCTGCTTGAGCCACATTTTATCCATTCCTGTCCCTAAGTGGAGCATCCCTAGGTTGTTGTGAAGTTGGTACGTCATGTGTAACACTATGGTGTGGGAAGTCCTTCTGTATATATGTTGCTTTCATTGGTTAATGAATAAAGCTGATTTTGGCTAATGGCTTAACAGAGTAGAGCTAGGCCGGAAAACTAAACTGAATGCTGGGAGAAAGAGGCAGAGTCAGGGAGAAGGCATGTAGCTACCTCAGGGGACAGACACCTCCACAGGAGTCTGCCGAAACTTTGCCAGTAGGTCACAACCTCATGGTGATGGACAGATTAATGGTGATGGGTTCATTTTTGATATTAGAACTAGCTAGAAATATCTTTAGGCTATTGACCAAACAATATTGCAAATAGTTTCTGTGTGATGTTTTTTAGGTCTAAGAGGTCGGGAACTAACGAACAGCCTTCAACTACAGCACTAAGTTCAAAGTACTAGAATTCAGAAGCCTGTTGAAAAGCAATGTGGAAACATAGAGGCCAGTCAAGGAAGCTTTTACTAAAGGGTTCCTCAAGCTGAGTTTTGCAGGTGACAAGTAGTCAAATGTGGCCTTTGAGAAAGTTGGGGTGACTTTAGAGGGTGTGGTGAAATTGGAAGGGTGTGCCTCTGGAATAGGATGGTGATTAAGTTGTGTGTGCTGTGGCCGGTTCTGCTGCCCAGTACAAACAACAGGGCACCGCATGATTAACACGACAGTAAACCATTTTACCTTGTATACCAGTTGGCAAATACTCACATTTAGATATACCTTCCGACCCATAAACAAGATCAACTCATCGAGTGCTGTTTGGGGCCAGCGTGTAATCACCTGAAATACTGGAGACCACATCTCCATATCATGGGCCTCTGATCTCTAATTAGGCATACAGGAAGAAGACCTTTGCGTCTGTGTCCGCTGGAGATTGCCTATGCCAGGATGACATCCTCCGACTTCTCTACATGGCATGGACATTTCTTCTTTGCCTAGAATGATAAAACACTGCTTCTGCTCCAGTTCTGCTTCGCTGACTGAAAGACAGAACATCAGTTCAAATATTTGCATGTGGGTTGCTGTGTAAGATTTTCTCTGTATCGTTAAAACTGAAGGAAGCCATCAGACTGTTCATCTGACTCATCTGGAGAGTGAGGGCTCCAGATCCAGTGCATGCCAGTGAACAGCCCTATGCTCCTTCAGGCGTGTGCCGTGCCGTGGTACCTCTTCCCTCTGCTTGCTGCTTAGCTGATAAACTTCAGAGGGGATGAATGGAAACACTGCATGAGTTTGGCTGGATGCCGAGATGGGTCAGAGGGAAACCTGTGCTCCAGGTCTTTGTGTCCCAGTGACCAGCTCAGCTGTACAGCCCTACATGGCTCCCCAGCACTAGATGCTGTGAAGGTGTTGGCCCTGCCTTTTTCTAGCTTTGTCATTAGAAGATGGAAAACCAGTTTGGATGGAAAGAAGAAGGCTTGACATCAACAGATTTAAAATATCATGAGTATTTGAACTGTTACAGTTGATAATTATGAATATACAAACATAGAGAAAAACTAATAAAAAGATAGCCACTGTGCTTTATAGCATTCTCTGAAGATGTATTTCATCATCTTACATAAGATAGAGAAATAGCATCTTAAAAGCTGGTTTCTTCAGTCACAGACTAATTAACCAAATGAAATTGAGTAAGTGAAATGTTTTCCTTGTGATATCAACTTCAGTGTAAGTGAACAGGACTTTAAGAGCCCTGACCTTTGTAAATAGTTAACAGTTGGTACTGGTTTTAAACATCACCGCCAACATCACGGGGTGGCACTATTATACCCACTTGCAACTGAGGATATTTGAAGTTTGACAAGGTTAGGGATGCACCCCAAATCTTAGGCATCTTAGGTATTAGGAACTTAAACACTGGCCTGTCTGACATCATAGCTGCTGATTTCAGGTTCTCTCTGTTTCATCCTTTGCTTGGATAGGTGCCTGAATCATAGCTTTGTACCTATACTGAGAAATACTTCAGATCTGAGAAGGGTCCTTCCATTCTATGAATAAAACAATTAATTCTTCCCCCACATTGTATTGATGAGACATTCTTATGTCTAAATACAGCCTTCTATCAGTCTCCAGGTAAAAGCCACCTTTGGTTGTCTCTTTATTTTGGGGATATAATTCTGACTTTTCAGTGTGGCTGATAATGTTCCTTTGAGCCCTTCGTCAATGTTACTATCCAGGGCTGGGACCAGCAATGCTGGCTCAGCCTTCGCACCCTCTTCTCAATGACTGACAGGAGATAGCTCAAATAAAGAAAAGCAGGTTCCGGAGTTATTGGAGTTAGTCAGAAGAGAGGGCAGCTCTAGATGCTTCTGGGAACTCCCCACAGAGTTTATAAAACAGATGACTCTTTTATAAAGCATCATTTTCATTCTGTCAGTGATTTGAAATTGATACTTTCCTCCCTACTCCACCCAGAACTCCTTCAGGCAGGGGCCTACCTTAGGATGATTCTCTATCCTTAGAAATTGTATGTAACCCTTTTCATTAGAGGGACAGCTGTTATCAAAAAGGACAAAACTGTTCTCCCCTCTCTAGGTTTTGACTATCTAATAATTTTCCTTCTAAAGAACTTTCATATTTTCCTTTAGCTATATATGTACCTGTAAGAGTCTAAGTGCAATAAAATGTTATTTCTGAGTAATGTTGTGTGTCTTAAAGTCTAATAAATCTAAAACAAAGCAATAAGAATAAAAAGCACCACAGCAAAAATGATTCTGAAAAACAGAAATTTCTGCGTATTAGTTACCCTCACCTGTAAAACAACAGGGATTGACTAGTCTGTGCCTGAGGCCCCTTTTCACACAGTGTTCTTGGAATCTGTGGGAGTCTAGACTACTCCAGCATCTTCTGTGGAATATAATGATCTCAAGGGTATTTTTCTTTTGCAGACTCTTTGAGAAATGATGGCACATGTTTTATTTGTTCTTATGGCTGGAAAGTGTGAGAAATAATTCTGGTGACATCCATAGAATTCTCCCTGTGGTGCAAAATACAGATAAGACTCTTATAATATTATCCCTTGATGACTAGTAATCATGGTGGTTGGGATTCTCTCTTAGAGGTCAATCAGACAGGGACAGTGTGACCTGATACTTGTTGTTGACTTGTCTGTGGGGATGCTTGATGTAGGAGGGTTCTTCTGTATTTCTTTGCTTTCATTGGTTAAATAAAGACTCTGTCTGGCCTGTAGAATAGGACACAGCCCTTAGGTGGGCGGAGTAGACAGAACGGAAGGTGGTGGGAGAGAAGGAAGTGTGGCAGACACCATGATGCTCCGGCCCCAGATGGATGCAGGTTAGAATCTTCCGATAAGTCACCACCTCGTGGTGACACACAGATATGTAAATTTGGGTTAGACTAATATGTATAAGAGGTTAAAATTAATGGGCCAGGTAGTATTTAAATGAATCCAGTTTGTGTGTAATTTGTGTTTTCTGGGTATAGGCATGCGGCCATGTGGCCGGGAGCCAGGCGGGACACAGCCCGCTGCTCCCGCCTCTTGCAACAGATGCTCAGACCTTGGTGTTGCTTCCCCAAATCACTTTAGTCACCCATGTCACAAATATTTATTGGACACCAGTGTGTGCCAACCATAATCCTGGAGACTGGAGAGGGATAAATAAAAGGTCATATCTTAGAGGGGGCAGAGCTATGGTCCATGCTGCAGACAAGGCCTGGGTACCTGAACGTGCATGGCCTTGATCCATAGAAGAAAACAGGAAAGAGAAAAATGGTAGAACTCTGTGAGTAAGTTCCAGTGTCACCAATACTTTATGCCTGGCACTCAGAAGCTTCATTTAGGAAATGGTACTAAATGGGAGATAAGTAATATGGCTGTGATGGGCTCAGTGACCTGGCCAGAGGCTTGAAAGAACCTCATGCTGGTTTAAGAAATCTGGCAAGAGCTAAGAGCCGTGAAAGATTTTGGCAGAGAAAGGCTTCCCCTGTTGCTCCTCATGTCAGACAAGGGCAATATTCTTCTGTACATCACTAACAGCTAATACATCCCTAATAAAAAATAGTGAATCTTGTCTAGTTGCCTGCAGAAAAGACACTGCTTTCAACACACCTCACGCTTTGCTCGACTCAGTGGTCTGACAATGCTTCAGAGGAGGTAGCGTTGTGGACTCAAGGATACAGATGAGAATGAATGAAGCCCCAGGGAAGGTAAATGGCTTGTCATCACCACCGTAGGGTAACTGAACCGAGACAGAAATCCCTAATCCGAATCCTGTCTTCAGTCTTAAGTTGGGTTTTTGTATTTTAAACTTTTAAAGGTTAATCAATAAAGCAGAGATAGGGAATAGTGCCACTTACAAATACACAACTTAATACATTGTCTCGAGCTGTCAACAAGGTATCAGTCCACACATATCAGTCCCCTCCTTGTTCTTACAAATAAGGTATGCTAGAATCTACCTGTGAGTTCATCACCGTCGTGTTTATGCAGCACTGGCAGAGTTTGGTAACTGAGTCACGGAGAGGTGACCCTTATGAAGTCAGCTGTTAACAATGGTTTGCCAATCCTGATATTATCACAGCGGGAGCACAACTGAGAACCTGCTGGCCTGGTGGGAAGACAAGCAGAGCCAAGGCCGAGGAGTCATCCCACTTCTCATGTCCAAGTACAACTCCGTCTTCTCTCCCAAAAGGGAGTGCTTATGGATATGATACATTATTTTACCTTCTTCCCTCTACCTTATAAAATTTGTTTTTATCACAGTATCTACTACATAACAGATTTTTTTTTACATATCTGGCTGAATAAATGAATTCTAATATGGATCGGTAAATTTATGAATTTGTCAGATCATTGGGCATTTGTAGCTTTTGTTTGAGCTATGAATGACAAGAAATGAACACGTACTTTGTCCAGAAAGGATTTGGAAAGTAGTACTAGTTAGTTTTCCATTGATGTAATTTACAAGAGAAAGAGACAAAACAACAAACTCCAGAGATAAACAGTCAAAAGAGGAAATATATACTTTGGGTAATGGTTTCACCGCCTTTAGTTCATTGCCTCTTGGTCCTGTCACCTTGGGCCTGCATCAGCACAGTACAGCAGGGCAGGAGGCAGCTGTAAAAACCTGCTCAGCTCTTGGTAACTGAGAAGCAAGGAGAGGAGGAGGGAGGGATCAGAGGACCCATATTCCTGCCAAAGCGCACTTCCAATGACATAGCCTACTGACACTGAGCTTCCCATTCTAAAGGTTCCTTAAGGGCATCACAACCCACATCCTAAAGGTTCCTTAAGGGCATCACAGCCCACATCCTAAAGGTTCCATCTACCCCCTTCGGAGCATCACAGCCCACCTCCTAAAGGTTCCATCCATCCCCTTAAGAGCATCCCAGCCCCACATCCTAAAGGTTCCATCTACCCCCTTCGGAGCATCACAACCCACATCCTAAAGGTTCCTTAAGAGCATCACAGCCCAGTGACCATGTCTAACCCACAAGTCCTTGGGGGAACATTTAAGATTCAAATTACAGCAAAAGTGTATCATGTTTATTTCATTGACCCCAGACACCATTTCCCAAAATGCGACAAGTCCTGGGAGATGCCCTGGGAATCTGATGACTCTGGATCATGATTCACCCTCCACTTGAGATTAACAAGACACAGTCGGGTAGGAAAAAAGAAACAACTTCACAATAAAGAATAGTTCTTCATCTTTGACCCTACTTGGCATTTTTACCTTAATCTTCCCCAGACACAGCCTTCCTGGGACTGTCTGCAAGCGTTCTGTCCAGTCAACGCCCCCAGTGGACACACTCTGGTGAACCGTTACCTTAAGAATACTTGAATGTTTTGTGCAATTTCACTTTTACAAGGTGACAGAAATTTGTGGCAGTGAATATTCTCCTTGCTGTGTGATCTGATTGTATTTAGAGAACTCTTCACAATGACATTTTTTTTCAAAAACCTGACAGAACAGAAGCAGTTTTTAATGTTTCCTTTGTCAAAGTGTGCCTTTCCTTTAGTGAGAGGGGAGGAAGAAACCTGAGGTAATTATATAGTGACGGGAACTTTTCTTTTTTCTTCTCCCATTGAGTTCCAATGTCACTCTTCTTGAACAAAGATGCTATTGAAAGTTTGAATCATAAACTTGATTTTTCCTACTTCAGGGCACCAGCTGAGCTCAGTGGGGAAGGGCCTGTGGTATGAGGGAAGGTTTTATACTCCCTCCCCACAGAGGTTCTTTATCGTGTCCTTCAAGGGCTTTACACAGCTATTTTCTATGTACTTGTTCATTCTACACACATGTATAGAACTTCCATCCTGCCAAATACTGGCAATATCCTCATTAACAAAACCCATTGACTGCTTCCCTAAGTAAGTTAAGATTTCAGTCAATACCAATGCCAATCTTGGTTTCCAGAGTAAGATATTTCAGGAGCATTCATCAAATCCCCTGTACACAATGTTGTGTGGTTGCAATGCCCTCCCAATGAAACACCTGGAAAATTTGTATCACACCCATATTGCATTTTAGGAAACTGAGGCTAAGGACTTGGTCACATTTAAGGTAGTCTTTAGAGGACAATTTTGACGTTTGAATCTAGCAGTATCCACTCCATGGCACATTGCTCTCACAAGTTTGACTGTAAGATGTCACTGGTAGAAAATTTGATGTTGAACGTCTGTCAAGGGTTAGGGTAGGCAGTCACGAAGCAAGCAGCCATTCATGAGCCTGTTTTTGAGTTGCTATCTTCCAGTTGCAGCAGCAGGGAGACTCTCTCTGCTATCTTTGGCTTCTTACAAATTTTCTCATAGTAACGCTGGCTTTGAAAAGAATTACATTTCCTTCTGCAGTGATTAGATAGACTCACACACTTAAGGGCCTTCTTAATCTTTGCAATGAGGTGAGAATACAGACCTCTTGTTTTCTATTTCCATTATTCCCTTCCAGACTCTGCTGTCCCACCAGCAAGAAAGGTGGTTCATTCCTGTTTAGGAGTAGCAGAGTTACAGAGGACTGAAGAGGGCTGGGTGTGTAGTGGACGATCATGCTAATTAAAGGGACTTATGCACTAACCTTTTTCCCATTCCAGGAATGCAGTGTGATAGCATAGTGGGAAGATCTTATTGCTCTCTTGTATTTTCCTGGGAACTAACAACAAGCCTGACATATAACACTGAGAGCATATTAATGAATAGGTCCTTGAGGAGAACTTGAGATACCATGATTCTTGGGATTTTTAACTCCAGGTCTGAACATACATGAGAAGCATAGACTCTCATGACTAAGTGCCAGTCTGACATCACCCAGGAATGTCTTTAGGTATCCCCAAAATAACAAGTCCAATTTAGACTTCTGATTTTCTTTCTTTCTTTTAAAAAGCTTCTTTTTCCAGTTTTTCTTTCCACCAAGGGAAAGTAGCTTTTTTCATACTTCATACTTTGAAGGCAATTGGAAACTTGCCTTGTTCTTGATGCTTATCTTTCTGCCAACTTCCACATTGAATTGAGCACATCATTCTCTTGACCTTTTATTCAAAACATCCTCATATTATGTCTCCTCCAAACTCCCCACTTTCTATGCCAATCGAAATCAGTGTCTTCAACAAATACCATCTTCACAGATCTCCTTTGGTTTTCTCATCTGACCATTGACTGTTCATCAAGGATTCAGAGTTGTCTTCTAAAAGAATGAAACAGGACCAAAGTGCTCTTCCGTTTAAAGCCTACTATCACCCTTCCTTACTCTCTGGAAAAACTTCTTTTTCCTGTCTACTACGATCATGAGTTTGATTTTTGGTCTTCTGATTGCTTCCTGATTTCCGTTCTGTTTTCACTGATCCATATTAAACCTGTGCTGTTCCTAGTATTTCATGTTTAGTTGAATCTAGAAGTCTTTCCAAAGCCTATCCCTTGGTCACACCCTCCGTTTAGAGCATTTTGCTGGCTGCTTCATGTGACTCAAATCTTAACCTATATGTGACCTCAGTAGGAAGTCATTCTTGGCTTCCCAGTCTTAGATTACTCTTGGATTGCTACCATAACAAAGAGTCTTACTATGTGTTTCCCCCTCCCTTTGGATAAGTCATATGATCTGAAATTCCCACTCCTCTCTCTCTCTCTTTGTGTGTGTGTGTGTGTGTGTGTGTGTGTGTATGTGTAAGTCTGTTGATAGTTTCCCCATTTTTCCACCCAGGAGAGCTGGGATCATCCAGTCCTTTTCATGTCTATGCCCTGTTTACACTAAAACTGCCTAGGGAGGAGCATGAATCCCTGAATATGCAATAGGCATCAGCTGTGAGTTGTTGGGAGATTCAGCAGAGTACATGGTCAATCTTATTACTTAGAGATGAGGTCCTCTAAGATAAGTCTTGAGCCATTTGAGATGAAGTATATCCTTATCTCTTTCTCAGAGAAGGATCTCAGTTTAAGTAGCTTGCCTAATAGCCATAGAGCTTATTAACTAATTACACCTAACATGTTTATAAAAGATAGGCATAAAGTATGATTCATATTTGAAAAGTCATTGCTATTTTTTGCAATGAGAATAGCCATGGGAATCATGTATGCAAAAGACATCCAAGAGGTCTCTTCTGGCCATTTATTTGTATGATGGTCAAAGACACCCTCCTTATCCCAGTAAAAACATCAGCATTTGAGTGCTTTCTTGTCTTTGAACTCTAAATATTATGCATGCTTTTCCAATAGTGTGTCGAATTTTCACAGTCTGTTTATTTCCCTGCAACTAGAATGCTCCATCTGAGTAATTTTCCATATAACTTAGGAGGGTGGCGGGTCATGCATCTCTGGAGTCTGCCGATAAGAAGGATAATATTCCAACTGGGAAGTGTAAGTGATACCCCTCAAAAGGAGGCCAAGGAAACTGTTTGCTTTGTACTCTGACAGCTGATAAATGGGGCCTTTGAAGGCTCACAGGAAAAACTGAATTTCATGGTTAGAACGAGGAAGAGGGACCCTGCAAGGAAAGAGCAACCTTCCCCAATACGTAGGGCCAGGGCTCTAATGATAAATGTTTGCTTGTAATGTGGACAGGACTTTACAGCTTCAAAAGCATTTCACATAGCTCAGTGTATGTGAAAATCCCAACTCAAGCAACGATGGGATATTTTATTCCTGGTTAACTAGAGGAAAATGGAGGATTAAGAGAATTATGCGGTTTCCCAGGGTCATAGAGTTGAAGGGAGATGAAGCAAATGTTCTGGGCAGTCTTCTAGATAATGGCTCTAGCTCTGTATGGTCTCCAAGCTCAAGGTCCAAGCTCTGTGTGTGGTCCTGCCCAGTCTACCTGCAGATTACCACACCAGTCTTCCCTATTTATCTCGGCACTCTAGCCGGCTCAGTTATAGAGTTTGCTTTCTTGACAAGTGGTTTCAACAACATGCTTAAAATCCCACGGGTAGCTCTGTGAAGTGCTAGCTCCCAGCCAGTGTCAGGAAAGGCTACTGAAAAAGGATGTCAGTGAGGTGATGAGGGGATACGGCAGTTGGTAGGGAGCACCACTCACGACTCTCTTTCTTGTGCTCAAAATCAGTAGCTCTCAGACTTTAGTCACTATGGAAGAAATATGAAGAGCTCGTTAAAGCACAGAGCCAGGCCTCACCTAACACAGTTGCTGACTGAGAAGAGGGGGTCTAGAGACTGGGAGCTGAGGCTACACTTTTCCATAAGATCGTTATGTCGCTCATGTGAGTTTCACTATGAGACAATCATTGGTGAAGACGGAGTGAAGGAGGCATCCTGGAATGGGGTTAATAGAAGGCCCAACACGTACCACTTCTCTGGAAGAACAACTGATTTCAGTGAAAATCTGGGAAGGATGGTCTGAGCAGTTACATTTCTTTTTAATGTATCTTAAAGAAATAATTAAGGATGTAAACAAAAATTTCAACACCACACCTCTGGCATTGTAGATATTTAACAAATCTTTGTAGAAAGAGCTGTCGAACGGATGTTTGGAGGCTGCTTGTTCATTCCCAGCTGCCCAGATCTAAAATAATCACACAGGAACTGTATTAATTAAAAGATTGCTCAGCCTATTACTTCAGGCTTCTTATTAACTAACTCTTACATCTTAACTTAGCCCATTCCTATTATTTTGTATTTTATCACGAGGCTTGTGGTTTACCCATAATGTTCCAGGGAGGGAACCTTTCTCCTTTGGAAGGCACATAGCACCTCCCTAACTCTGACTGCTTTTCTCCTCTATCTCTGATTGGACTTCTCACCTTGCTCTATTCTGTGCTACCATAGGCCCAAAGCAGATCCTTCATTAATCAATGGTAATAAAACATTCACAGCATATAGAGAGGAATCCCACATTAGGTGCTTATCTCTAAAGTGTTTATAATAGAGAAAAATTGGAAGCTACCTGTTTGCCAAGTGTTAACGAGGATCCATTTGCTATATACAAAGGTATCCCTTCAAATGGAGACCAGAGAACATTATAATGTGTGGGAAAAGGTTTGCCATGTAACAGTAAGAGAAAATCAGTTACATGGCTTCACTTTGTTTTCATATATATTTTCAAAATCAGTAATTCCTGACTCTCAATTTCTTTACCCCTTCACAGTAAGCAGATGTTACATGCGTAATTAAAAAGAAACTACCCCTACCAAAAGCAAAATGAAACAAAAACTGTCTAAAATCCATCTACCAGACAACTCTACAACTTAGGGCTGTACTCTCTGGCCTAGGAGCTTTTTCTGTATCTGCCACCTTGGAGAAAGCAATATGTTTGAGGTATGGAGGGGAAATTGTTCTTTGACTTTGAAGAGACTGTTGCAATCCCAGTTAATGGAAACCAGACGTGTGTGAACCTTAGCTTTCTAGCTGGGTTACTCTTTATCTTGGAGCCCCAGCATTACCTCTGGCATCAGCCGTTCCTCTGAGGGCTGATGTGTAAGGTGGGATTTCAGTGGAGGTGAGTGTGTTAGTCTGTAAATATTAACTGGGCTGGGCTTTATTGGGAAGTCAACTTTGGCAAACTGTACATGTTGCCTTTGAAGCTTTTACATCACTCGGTCATTATTAACCAGGGGAGACTGCTGGATTAGCACTGCAAGGGAAGCCATTGTTTGCTATTTGGGGATTATGAACGCCAGCAAGAACATTGATGTTTGCCTTTTCTACAGAATGTCACCACTAACCATGTCTGCTCTCACTATAGACGTGTGTGATGGTCAGATTGACAGGATTTAGAATCAACTGGGAGCTGGGCTTCTGGACAGGCCTGAGATCTGACAGCATTAATCGAGTAGAAAGTTTACCCATGGTCTCATTCCCGGGATGAAATCCTAGATGATTTAAATGGAGAAAGCAAGCTGAGGAGCAGCAGCGTGCGTTGATTTGCTTTTTACTTCCTGGGTGTGGACACGAAATAACCAGCTGCTTCTAGCTGCAGCTGCCTTGACTTTCCCACTTTGATGAGCTGAGCCCCTTAACTAAGAGTCAGAACAAGCCTTTTCTCCCTTAAGCTTCCGTTGTTAGAGTATTTTATCCAACAATAGGAAGAGAAACCAAGACAGGATCCATCATCTGTAGTATGGAGGGAACGGCGGGCTGTGTCCCGCCACCCGGCTAGCTTATACCTGAAATAATCACATGGAAATTGAATTAATTAAATTACTGCCTGGCCCATTATATCTAGCCTCTTATTGGCTAATTCTTACATATTCGTTTAACCCATTTCTAATAATCTGTATGTCACCACGAGGTTGTGGCTTACCAGGAAAGATTCAGCATGTCTGACCTGGCAGCTTCATGGCAGTGCTTTTCTCTGTTTCTCATTCTTCCTCACAGAATTTAGTTCTGTCCTCCCCGCCTATCTAAGTTTTACCCAATCAAAAGGCCAAAGCAGTTTCTTTATTTGACCGATGAAAGCAACACATAGAAAGAAGAACTTCCTACACCAATCATCCATAGGGAAGATGCCGCCTTTGGGCTGTTAACATGAATGATGTGGCCTCAGATTGGTTGAATTATGAATGTACATTTCTTTTTCACTTTGCAAATATTTTCATGCAGTGTGCATTATAATCTAATCAACAAACATAAAATGTAGTGTGACGTGGTTAAGGAAGAAGATGGTACCCAGGTAAAAGTTGAATTGTTGGAAAATTGAGAATTCGGGCATGGATGTGTAGAACCTGTCAGTAATCTGCATGGCTTATGAATATATTGTTTCCAGCAGTTGCTTCAGTTTCCAAATTTGTTCTTTGTGTGGATTTTGAAGTCAAACGTTTAAATAAGTGCTATTGTTTCAGCTCCTCTGAGATGTTCACATGACTTAGAGGAAAAGTCTTTAAGGTTTTCCTTTTTTCGATTGTAATTACAACATCTCTCCTTTTCCTTTCCTTCCTTTAAATTCTCCCATAAACCCTTCTCCACCCTCCTTCAAACTCAAGGACCCTTTTTAAACTAATTGTTATTGCATCTATATATATGTGTATATATATATATATATGTATATATACATATATGTGTGTGTGTACTTACATATATTTTCCTAAAGATAATTTGTTCAGTTCCTATAATGTTGCTTGTATAGATGTTTGCAGGGCTTCCTCACTGGACGACTCATTGGTGTGCTTTTCCGTGGGGAAGACCACTTCTCCTGCTCACAGCTTTTCCCAGTTGCCTGCAGTTTGTTGGGGAGATGCTTTCCCAAACAGTGTTTTCATTATTGGAGCGTCCTGACCATAGTAAACTTGAAAGCAGTTTAAAACATGTTCCAGTTTCATTAGCACAACACAACCACTAACAGACTTTTGTAAAAATTGCAAGCAAGGTTAGAAAATAAGCATTTTCAAGCTCTAGGTTGTATGCTTTTAATTTACCTCAGCTCTGAATTCCTTTTCCAAGCCCCAAACAACCTCCATAGAGATATCCAACTTCCCAAGAATTTTTAAGGCTTAATTATAAGAGAAATAAGAAGGCATTCATAAGACATTGCATCTTAGTACTTACTTAAAATATTGATTTTAAGTGTTCATGTGTGTGTGCACATGCATGCATGTGGGTATGTGTGGGGGGGAGGGGTACCCACATGCAGAGGTAGGTGTATGCTGGTGCAGGTGCCCACAAGAGCCAGGAGAGGGAGTCAAATTCTACATGGAGCTGGAGTTGTAGGTGTGTAGGCTGTTCAGCTGGGCACTGGGAACTGAAACCGGGTCTTCTGGAATGACAATAACCACCCTTAGCTTCTAAGCTGCCCCTCCAGCTTCTTATCAGTGAAAATGCACAGACTTCATTTCTTTATACGATAGTTAATTTAATAAATATTTAATGGCCTGTATATTTGGAACTTAACGGATTAGTAGAAATACACCGGTAAAGATCAACAGAAACAAATATCACCTCTGCCCTGAGGGCACTACAGTTTTGTCCCGAAGATAAAGTTGAAACTAGTTACTTATGTGAACCAGAATGTTTTATTACAATAGGAATTGGTAAAAATACAGAGATAATAAATGATTCTAAGAAAGAGTATAACCAGGAGCCTAATTAAATTGGGAGACTCAAGGAAAACATTTTTTGAGTGATATTCATGACAATAGATAGCTAGAATTCACTACCCTTAAGGATGGAGTGTGTAATGGTTTGAGCAATGGCACTGGAGAAACCTAGAGGAAGATTCTGAAGCAAGAAGCACCTTGACATGTTTGGGGTTCTGAAAGGAGGGTAGAAATAGATCTCATTGGCCTAGTGAGAATACCACACAGGTGAAGGTGAGAAAGTCAGCGGGGGCACAGCAAGGGTACTTTGTGAGCCCTTATGAAATGTGTGGATTACATCTTCAGTGAAAGAGAAGGCCTGTGAAGGGTTCTGAGCTCGCGAGCGTGTTTAGAAAAAGTATTTGCTACTCTGTGGCAACTGGATTAAAAGAGGTGAGGAACCACGGGTAAAATTCTGTTGACATACTTTGAAGGTGACTGGAGTAGCCCAGCCACGAAATGCTAAAGTCTAGATTTTGAATGAGGTGGGGAAGGCTTGAAAAGGGACCTGGAGTACTCAGATGTTAATTTGATGGGAATTGGTGGGAAATGCCCCCAGGAAGTTTAGGGAGCATGATCACGAACGATTCTTAGTCTTCTAACTTCAGATATGTACTGGGTGTAGTCCTCACACAGAGCTAGGCATGTCAAAGGTCAGTAGTGAAAACTAAGTGAGGCTCTCAGTCTGGGGCATGTTTCATCAGCAATTGTACATCCAGACGCTCACAGCTTCAACTGCATATACCTTGGCTTGCTGGTGATTCTGAAAACCAACGAACTTCTCCACTACTTCAGCACCTTTTGGTTATTTTGTGAGCACTAGGCATCTGTAACAGAGCATGAAACAATTTCTACTTAATTTATTCAAACCTTATAAGCAGTAAAATCCTCTCTAGTTGTAGGTAAGATGATTTCAATCTAGGGAAGTTAAGGCTATTTGTCGATTTTGGAAAACACAAAATCTGACAATAACCAGTGAAAAGAAGACTCAGATCTATGACCTTCTCTTTTCTGGATCTATCTAATATCTCATGTTATTTCTACTATGTGATCTCACTCCTTTCTTCTTTCCTATCATCCATCTGTCCATCCATCCATCATCCCTAGTCATCTTTTAAATCATTTACTATGTTTTCTTTACCTATGTAATCTATTTTCTATTACCCATTCATTCACCCATCTATCCACCCATCCATCCATCCATTAATTCATCATTCCAGAAATAAATCTACCCTTCTGGATAGAAAGGCTCTTAAAAGATCAAAAATCTATTCACTTTATAGTGGAGGAAACTGAGGTCCAATGGTTAGAATTCTCCGGCTTAGAGCCATTTAGCAGCTGGTTAAAATTCCATTCTGGCCCCTATCTCTAGTCCTTAACCGGTATCATTTGGGTTTTGTGCCTCCTTGGGGATCAGCTCTGCTTGAAGCACTAAAGCCTGCACTAGCAGGCTTCTGGGGGGAGCTTTTGCATCTATTTCCAGCAGTTCTCCCCCCTGGTGTTTAAATGTGTGGCACTCCCCTTTGAAGTCCTGCAGAGCAAAAGCACCAGCAGGCGGTCTTTAAATTGCTGCAGCTTCCAAGGAATCTGCAGTCGGTCTGCTAGCACACAGTTTGTCTCCCCTGCTGAAGGGGCCTGACAGAGCTAGGGCTTTAAAACCGGGACAAGATAATGATCAAAGGGAAATTTAGAGAGAGGGCTAAGGGAAATCTTCTGTGATTGATCTGGAGGTGGGGAAAGAGGAAGCTACTGGGCTCTTGGGTGTAGATTTGGAATCCTGCCAAGAGTCAACTCTGGGAGCTGCCCCAAGTCACAGCCTCGGAACCTGAATGATGAAATGTAAGTAGACATGCATCGGAAGCTAAGAGTCTCTTTTACTCAGAATGCCTTGACTGTGTGCACTGCATGTCCTACAAGCTCAAAGGTAAATTTCAGCTTAGTGAACTTGACGGCCATCCTAAGAGCAGTTTTGGAATATTGCTTTATATTTATTTTAAAACCGAAACTTAGGAAGCTGAGGCATCAATAAAGCTGATGTCCATGCAAAGCAAAGCCGGTCCTCTCTGAGATCATAATGAAGGTTTGAAGTTAAATTGCTTATCATTTTTGATTTTATTGTCATTCATGGATTTATATTAGTCCATTTAAGTGGTCCCCAAAATACAAATTCAATTTATTTTTCTTACTTGAGGCTTCCCTTGTTCAATAATATTTCTAGCGAGGGCAAAGACATGATTTCAGTTTTAATGACATCACCATTAGCATCTCTCCATGTATGATTTCTGACAGAGCTGTTGGCGAGGAACAAGAGAAATTGATAAGATCAAGTTTAAGTAGATTTAATATTTTACGAAATTTAAACTTAAAATAGTTTAAATACTGAAGGGAGCAGGGGTGTGCCAGCCGCAATGGGTTCACCACTGTAAAGCCTTGGATTCCTCTGAAGGATGGTTTATCATGTCAAGCTTAAGTGACTCTGCCTACAGAGTTTCTCTGGGTCCAAAGCAAATTCCAGGGAACTGATGGAATTGTTTTGGCAGTTGATGGACTAAGTGAATTCCTTAGGCAAGGATGGGTAGACATTGAAGAATGGCTGCAACAGCCTCCTGTGTCTCAAGTAGAACGCCGAAAAATTTTTGTTCCAGAAATCATTAGTCCCCTCTACATTAACCTTTTCATCTGTGCATCTCCTACTGGATTTTATTGCTTTACTCTCCTGCTTTTCTAGGCCTAAACTTCATCCTACCAGGATAGCTTCACCCTAAACCCTGTCTCAAGATATGTGTCTGGGAAATCTGGCCTGGAGAGACAGTGATTAGTTCTCAGGACATTTGAAATTAGGAAGCAAGTCAAAGGGGCTGGGTTGTAGCTTATAGAATGCATACTTAGCATGGGTTAGGAATGGGGGTTAATCCCCAATTTAGAGAGGAAAAGGGAGGTGGAAAGAGACAGGGGACAGAGAGGGTGAGAAAGATGGGGGAGACAGAAGGGGAGAGAGAAGGAAGGGAAGGATGGGAGGAAGGATGCTGGAGGGAAAGGGGAGATTGTAACAAAGTGGCATGACAAAGGTTACTGATAAGGTGACCCCAAGAGACTATGATATAAAAATACCAAATCACCTCCTTCTGCATTGTGCTCACCCTGTCACTTAACTCCATTGGTCCTGTGGTTATTGTTGTCCCCATAACCTTGCAACAGGGTACGCTCCTGTCCTATGTCTTGAGGCATTTGCTTAAATTAAAAATATTTGGCAGATGCATCTTCTTGGATGAGAATAAAACACATTATCACAGTATCAGAAATAAGGAAAAAAGTAAAGCTCTATAGATTTTTAGCATCTACACTAAAAGAGATTTGGCCCCTTATCAAGGATTTTAATGTAAGAGAATCCCAAACTCAGAATGAGTTATTAATGCCATACACAGTTTGTAGTCACACTAAATGGTATTTTGTTTTGATGTAATCCAACTTGTTCTGCCAGGACATTCTGACTCAGTACCTATTTCCTCCTGTGTTTTGGTGTTTTTCCTCCCTCCCTCCCTCCC
>JAQHUG010000034.1:8228375-8257072 GCA_028555095.1 Dicrostonyx torquatus
CGCTGAGTAGTATTCTAATGTGTATATATTCCACACTTTCTGGATCCATCCTTCCATTGAGGGGCATCTAGGTTGTTTCCAGGTTCTGGCTATTACAAATAATGCTTTTGGATAAGGAAAAACTAAAAGTTATTCAGTTTAAGAGACTAGACAGTGCTAAGTGTTTTATGAATTTCAAAGACCAAGGTATTAAGAGAGATCAATGGACCCAACTTCATCTTTTTAAAGACTCTGTGTTCTTTCATCTAATTGTTCAACAAATGTGGTTAACTCCAAGTCTGGTGCTAAGTAGGCATCACGATGAGAGATGGATGGGGCATTGTTCTCAGAGTAAATGCCCTAAAGGTGGCCAGGCATTTAGAGGCCTGTGCAGCAGTGTGAATGTGTCCCAAGGTATAAACCAGGGTGGACCACTGAAGAAGCAGAAATGAACCTATACTGTGGGAATTTAGAAGGAGGAGACTTTAATTTTTCTTCTGGAACTTGTGACACTGTCAGGAACCTTAGTCGAGAAAGGCAACCAGTGAGAAAAGTTAAGTGCCAACAAGGGTGGAGACATCAAGGGGGATCTAGAGACTTCATGCTGTCCTGATTGCTGGGGCCTGGGGTCTTAGTGGGCTAGGGCTAGGAATATGTGTGATTCTTGAATCTATCCTGATAAGTTTGGGGGTTTTGGTGGTAATAAAGAGGGAGCCATTGATTTTAGACAAGAAACTTTAGAGGAGACATACTTTTCTTTTGTCATGATTCTTAGGTGCAACAAAAGGCGGATTAGCAAGAGAAAAGGAAACCTCATATATTTCTGCAAACAAAGAAAAACAAAACAAACAACAAAAAAAAGAAAAAAAAAGCCCAAGCCATAAAATAACAAGTGTCTATAGAGTACATTTCAAAAAAAGCAGTGAAACTTCAGAGTTACATATCATTTTCTGGAAAAGGAAAAGGGATATGGGGAATAGTGTAAGATGGGCAGGATAAGGACCTCAAATAAAGGTTTGCTTTGCTCTGCAGCCCAAACTCTATGCCATCTCCAAGTTCCCATTTCTCAAGTAATTTATTTAGTGGATCTTTTTCTGGTAAGAGTAAGACTCTTGCAAAGGCAATTTCCTCTATGAATGTGGTTATTCTTATAAAAGAGCAGCTTTTTAGATCTACTCCAGTGTCTACAGTTCTTCAAAATGACGAGCTCAAAATAATCATTATGCCAAAGAGGTATATTATGTGGTCCATTTTCTGGTCTTATACAGACTTTGGGAAATTGTGCCCTGAGTTCTTTCTGGAGTGAAATGACCACTCTATCCACCTGACAGTTTAGACTTCTTGGAGCATGGGTTTAAGTAATATAAGATTCCATCTGTGTCTTCCTTTCTTCACCTTAAGATGAGGGTAATGGGGCTCTTAGCTAGCTAGGCAGGGTAGACAGATGTTTAGATTTCTAGCACGTGGGAGATAAAGGCAAGAGTTTAAGTATATTCTCTGCTGCATAGTGAATTTGAGAGCAACATGTTATGTGAGATTCTATCTCAAAACAAAAAAAAAAAAAAAGGAAGAAAGAAGGAAGAAGAGAGATTCAGTGGGATAAACCAGTTAAAGTATCACACAACACTTGGTAATACATGCTGCTACAATGGTTGCTATTTCTGCAATTTTTGTGGTTTATTTTAAAGCAATTGCTGTCAGTAAAGACTATGCACTGGGAGTCAGATAGAGACAGAAGGTAAACTTGGCGAGGATGTATGTGCACAGATCAAGGAGATGGCCATGACTTTGGCAATGCTCTGGTAGTAGGATTTAAGGAATAAGGGAGATGAAAGTTTAGAAGCAGGAAGAAGACAAAAGAGCCAAGAGAGACTAGGAAGTGCTTGGACTCTTAGACCAGCAACCACAGGCATTATTATTTCATCGGGATCCTTCCAGAATCCTTGTACTTAACCTGGAAAACACTTGTCATTACTAATGAGGCTGCTTACAGTCTTCTGGTATTGAAACTTCCTAACGCTTCATCTTACTTAAATTATGCATTTGGTAGCCAGCGTGATAGCACAAAGTAGGTGATCAAATACATGATTGTTGATTTGATTTTAACTTGCTTAATTGAGCAGTAGGTATTTAAGTCCTAGAGTAGTAGCTACTAATACATAAACTCTTGCTTGAACCCCCCTCCAGGGCCATGAGAAGGCATGCTGGCAGATGGGGGACATAGTCAAAATGTGTCCATTTTGACCAAGTTCCTGGGTGTTCTTGGGGCAGGGACAAGCTCACAAAGATCTGTCTTTGTCATCTGAATGGTGTGCCAAATGCTGTATTGCTTTCTGGTTTTTTTTTTTTTTCTCATGAAGTTAAGAACCCTAGACACCTGGTAACCAGTGGCCATGCTGAGGTATTGCACAACAGCTCCTGGTGGAGCCCTGGACAGGGGATAAATGAGGCAATGCATTCCTGAAGTTAGGACTGGCCTGCTGGGGCCACTTGCAGGACACCTTGCCCATCTCTCCTGTGTTCCCCTGTTCTTCCTTAACAGCTCTCTCATTTGTCCCCATAAAGATCATGTTTCAAGCTTTAGGTTGAAATTTTGACAGCCATCTCTCCTGAGGTCACTTGGAGACATCCCTTCAGAAACTTGATGAGAGCCATATTAGGTTCATCCAAAAGAGCTGCTCTCAGGCTGTGGAAGGAGAAGGGCTTAAAGGGGTAGAGGAACAAAGGCATCTTGAGCACTGGAGGCAGGCACAGCAATGGATGCTTTGCTTTAGAAGAAAGGATGTCACTCCATCCTTATCTACTGTTGTATGTTGGGGCAAGACCCTCTTTTCTCCATCTTACTGGTTCCTTGTTCTAGACCATAGTAATGAAGTATTTCCTCTTCAAGTTGCTAGGACCGTCTATCCAGGGAATGGTACTAAAGGAAGCATCACAGCTTGCTCAGAACGACTCATGCAAAAACCAAGATGGAAGCACATAAGCAAGAGACATTTTGGAGAAAATAATGGTCTAGAGTGAGGAGAATGGAAGAAACCCATGCTGCTATAGGAGTGCTGGCCCTAGGCCCTAGTGAAGTCTCACTTTATTTTGTAAATGGTTTTCTCCTCCCTTCTTTCTCAATCTTTTATTTATTTATTTATCATCTACCTTTTTATCTATTTAGTGTGTGTTTAGGTGCACATGAAACTATGTGTGCTCACATATGTGTGCATATGTGCATTTGGTAGCCAAAAAAAAAAAAAACCTTAGGTGCCATTCTTCAGGAGTACTGTCTACCTTATTTTGAGATAAAGTCTCTCTCCTTTGCCTGGGGATCACCAGTCTCCACTTGGCAGACCTCTACCTCCTCAATGCTGGCCTTATAAACATGGACCATCATGGCAGAGATTTTGAAATGAGTTCTGGGTATTTAACTCTGATCTCCACGCTTACAAGGCAAGCACTTTACCAACTGAACCATTTTCCCTGCCCTCTCACTTTGTTGTATCAACCATCTGTTGCTTGTGTTAAAGTGTAGGCAAAAGATACAATTTTCACTACTGATCTTACGATCCAATAGGAATGAGAAGTTGGACTGGCTCTACAGGGTGACAAGAGAGATGCTGGGTTCTGAAGGAATGGAAAGGAGAGATCACAGGTCCAGTCTCGACTTGCTGAGATGGTGGGAAAATGCTTCGAGAAGGAGGTGGCATCAAGTGAGCTTTAAAGACTGGGTAGAGTTTAATAACTGAGAGGACGGGAAAGGTGCATGTGAATATAATAAAAAGATATCTTGAGGGATGAGGGTCCCCTCAGGAAGTGGCTGGCAGTCTGTCCCATGGGTCTGGGATATGGGACAAGTAGAGAAGGATGTTCTTAGAGCCAGCAATGGGCGATGTGGTGTTATGCCTCAATGGGGCTGGAGACAGAGATGCTCAGAAATCGGGCTCAGAATTTGGGTCTACACTGAAGGCTGCCAGCCTTCCTGCTCACTCCTCTCCACTTTCTTGTTGCATATATTATCAGAAAAAAAGAACGCTAATATTTCAAGGGGCCTAGGTCTAATGCTCACAATGCATTTTTCTCATGTTTTTGCAAGTCTCAGCCGAAAATGATATTCACATGCAAGAGCCACCTCGCCTATGCTCTCAGTTCCTTGCTATCCCCATCTGCCCACTCCTGAGCACAGTGTGCCACTCACAGAGATGCAGCTGTCCCCACATTATGCTCAGTGGCATGTCACCATCCCCTGTTATTAATGTAAGAGCAGAGAACGCTAAGGAGATGCCCTCCTCTTAGGAGCTGCGTATGAAGCGGCTGAGAAACACCCTATTAAGACCTGAAAGAGGCAATTTCAATTTCCTGTGGCTGTGGTGATGCCACCAACATGGTGATTACATATGCCGAGCAAATGCCATGCAGCAGGATGCCCTGTAATTGTGGACCCCAGGCCGTGGGTTTCAGATAGAGGTGCAGACCTGGCAAACGGATAAACCTTGCCAGGCTGTGCTTGTGAGCAGCACGGACTTCACAGGCATGCATTTCAGAGGTGCTGCGGCGGGTTTTTATTTTTCTATATAGTTTACCACGACCATCCCATCGCCATCTTGGGATAGAGATAACTTCACGTAGGTAGCCATGGCAATAATCTAAGCACGATAGTGCGGTAAGAGGTCTATGGTAATAGAAAGAGAGCTGCTAACCCTACATAGTAGAAGCGGTCTGCCCCAAGACCCTCACGTGGCACTTTACCCATTACTTACTCCTGCCTGCCCGCCCCAGCTGCAAGTGATCTCAGGAAATGTTAGCGTATATAGAGGATGGTATAGGTTCAATGAAAGGAAATCCATGGTGCAGTTCCATAAAGCTGTCATCCAAGATAGAAGGAGACTTGCTGGTAATGTAGCTGTTTTGGGGTTACCAAAGCTATAAGTACTATAAGTAACCCTGTACCCAGTTCTATGAGTAAGAGCAATGGACTCATTGGTTCATCAAGCTGAACTTATGTAGCACCATTATTTTGGTCTGTTTTGGATAATCTATTTGTAGGAGTTGATGTTTGTTCATAGCTCCTCAGGAAAAGTGAATGGAACGTGGGAGTTACTCATCTGAGAGGTGAGAGGGGCTGCAGAGCAGTGAGATCCAGAGACTGTTACTCCTGAGAAGAAAGATTAGACCCAGAGAGGAATTATGGGAAGACGGTCATGATTATAGAGCTATTTATTGGGAAAGTGAGGACTGGCAGTCATCAAATAAATCCAAGGGAAGGTCCAAATTCTATTTGTTTGTTTATTAAATCTATTTTGAATGCTTGCAGAGACGCATGCTCTATGTAAGACAATCATCATACACGTGGAATAAGAAGGAAACATTTTTCCCCAAGGCTAAAGTCTAACTACAACCTATAAGCGTTTGAACAAGCACACAGTAAGGCCAGGCTGAGGCTCCAAATTTCTGACTTGTCAGGTGTTGATGTCTCCTGAATTTCTAGGACAGAGAACCCACGGCTGGCATATTGGTTTGTATTTAACTGACAGGTGGTTATAGGGCCAAATTCTTGAGAGTTGAGGACCCCTAAGAACTTACAACAGTTAGGGTCTAAAGGCTTGCAATTTGTGTGATGGATTTTTATTATGAGAATTAAGATATTTCATAAAGAATTTTTTATATTGTCTTCATGCTACAATACTGGTACTTTGTGTATATTGGATTAAATAAAGTATATCACAAATTAAACTTAACTATCTCATTTTAAAATCTTAAAAATATGGTTAGCAGAAAATTAAAAATATGTCTATCTTTTTTAAAAATTTATTTTATTATTATGTATATGTGTGTGTGTCTGTGTACATGCATCTACTCTTGTCTGTGGTTACCCTCAGGGGCCAGAAGAGAGTATTGGGTCCTCTGAAACTGGAGTCACAGGTAGTTGTGAGCTTCTAGATATAAGTGCTGGGAATCAAACACAAATTCCAGTCATTTGCAAGAACAGCAAGAGCTCTTGACCCCTAAATGATCTCTCCAGTCCCTAGTCTTACATTTTATATTGTTTGAGGGGCCAGCTATACTTTTCTTCAGTGACCCTGCGATCTCATTCTAGATTTATACTTGCACACACAATACCAACACACAAGGACAAGAGGCACTAAGGATTACAGTACAGATGGTGGCCTCCGGACGTAGCTCTGGAAATATAGCAGGAAGTAACTTTTGTACTGGAGTCATCCCATCTGGGTTCTAATCTGGCTTGGATTGCAGTGATGATTTGTAAAATGACCTTGGGTAGGAGGTGCTAATCCTTCACCAGCAAAATGGGCAGAATTAGGTTAAATTTTCATTGAGATAATTTTGGATATTGTTTTTATTCTCCCCATTCAGAATCTTATATATTTTCTGTGGCTTTGTTTCTATGATCTTCTGTCACCAAACCCAAAGCCATCTTTGTTGTCATTAATGCATTTTTGATCCTGGCCAACGAAATCCACAGGCACCATCCTAAATTTGGTTTCAGGATCTCTTATCCTAGATAATGAAATGTAGTCCCTTAACCCTGTTGACTACTTCTCTGTTAAGTAACAAACAAAAAGTCCAATGAAAATAAGACAAGTTACCTCCGGCAGAGTAGAGATGTCATTTCTAGTTTCTTCCTTTCAAATTCTTTGCTGTCATCAAATGACACTCAGGATTGAGGCTATTTTCAAAAAGGCAATGTCAAATTATTGAACAAAAATTCTTTCTGAGGAATATGAGACTCAAGAGTTTATTTTGTTGGTATGCATATCAAAATGGGGAATAAAAACAGATAGATCACAGCCAACCAACCTATGGTGGGACTTCTGCCCTCTCTAAAGAGATGATTTCATCTTTGGGATATCAAGTGCCAATTCAGAGGTGACAGTGCCCATTTCTTCCACACTACAAAAGACAAAGTCATCCTGAGGTCTTGCCATAAGCCTTGACTCCCTAGATTGCCAGCTTATTCTGGAAGCTGACAACTCTAGCAACAAATAACTCTCAGGTGTGGTAGAAAATGGGGAGTATCTTACTGGAGACTTTATAAACCAGTCCTTGTGAAAATTGGTTCAGGATGGTGGGAAGCAGCTG
Source organism: Dicrostonyx torquatus (assembly GCA_028555095.1). Classification (NCBI taxonomy): domain Eukaryota; kingdom Metazoa; phylum Chordata; class Mammalia; order Rodentia; family Cricetidae; genus Dicrostonyx; species Dicrostonyx torquatus. The sequence continues at coordinate 8,235,441 of JAQHUG010000034.1, forward strand.
CTAGAGTTGTAGGAAGTGAACTCAGGGAGAGAAACTAGCATCTTTAGCAGTGGTGACCGGAAGTAAGTGCATCTACAGCGTTAATAATGAAAACACCTCTAGGCTCGGCACTTGATCTGCTCCCTGACAGACTACCCCATCCATCCATCTTTGGATTTCAGTGCTGCAGAAAGCTCTGAGACCACTGTGTCTATTCAAGAGCTCAAAGAGCCTTGTTGAGATCGGGTGTATGTGTTGGGGCTTTCATATGGCATGAAATCTATGGACACAGGCATATTAGGAGCCTTTCTGAGCCTGCTTTTCTTCACGTATAAAACTGGACCAGTTGTCTAGGCTTACAGAGTTATGAAGGTTACATGAGTTATAAGCAAAAAGATCTCTTTGTGTTAAAATAGTCACTTCAAAGATAGAGAAAGATCTTGGCAATTCTGGACAGGAAGAAGTTAATATGAAGTTTTCTTTTTCATTTAGAATTTGTTGGGAGGAACAGAGTTATGAACAAAGATTTGTAGAATGTTGGCTATTAACTTTAAGAAATATGCTTGAGATGATTGGACTTATTTGTTGTGGAAAGTTTGGGGAATAACATTTAAAAACGAAAAAAATTTTGAATCCTACATTGAGAACTAATGTTTTTTAAGATATTGGGACATTTGTAGCATATATTACTTAATTCGATAAAACAGAGGTGAAAGAAAGTTCTGGCTATTTAATATTATTTGAACACAGAGGCTTGGCATGAGCTGGGAGGGGAATTTGGTTCCATGTCTGGAATAGAAGGGAAAATAATCTTGGAAGCAAGTCAAGCAGAGTTTGGAGAGGAAGATATCAAGAACCTCCTTCCCGCTTTTTCCTGGGAGGGAAGAGACCCAGTCAGTCTCAACTTTCTCTGTGTCCCTTTCCTGTTGCTTGACCTGACTTTTATCAATTTCTGAGGCACATTGACAGAATTTGCTGTGAGGAATTCCCTCTTGTACCTAACAGGTGAACAGAGGACTCAGACCATGTATTTCCCAGTGGAAGTGTCTCCATTGGAGTGCTTATCATGTGTAAAATGAAGCTCTTTAGACAGGAGTTCATGCTAGGCTCCTCAGTGGTTGCTAGTTACAGAAATGAATAGAATCCTTCTGGGCCTTGCTGTACATGTAAAGATTTTCCCGAAACCTTTGCCCATATGGCATATATATGAGAAGTCCCAGAATTTAGATACCTTTCTGATTAAAAGATGGGATAATTGGGCAGGTGAAAAATGGTGTGTGTGTGTGTGTGTGTGTCTGTGTGTGTGTGTGTCTGTGTGTGTGTGTGTGTGAGTGTAAGACAGAGGCAAGGGGAGACAGACAAATTCTAAGCTGTTATGAAGTAGGAAGGATAGAGAACAGAAAATAAAAAAAAAGTCAAGGAAATCGTATGAAGAGAAGATAATAAAAGGAGCAGAGAAGTGGGGGATGATGGGAAGGAGACAGGAAAGGCTGCATGAGTGACAGAGACAGGGGAGACAGCCATTACCACTCAATGATTAATACCGGATTAAATGAAATATTCATGAAAGGAAATTGGAGCTATAGACAAATCCAAATGCCACTTCCCTGAAGCCCTTCCCCCTCTTCCTCTCGAAAGTGAATTCCTTGGAGATTCATGCCCTCTGTTGTCATTACCTGGGAACAATTGATAGATGTGGCCAGGAGGTGAAGTTTGTTTCTTGGGTGTCATTTGGCTCCATTACAAATAATCCTGTGGTTCTGCTTCAATTGTTGCTGAGATTCTGTGAAAGGCAAGGCACATTTGAGAAGGCTCTTAATGCCTTGGAGATAATCCAGAAGGCTCTTCCTTTCTTTGAGCAGTCTAATGTGGCAGTGTCTCAGAGTTTCCTAAGGTATTTCTCCCTACCAAGAGATGGTTGAAAATGGCTGAAAACATTCCCCCGAGGTTAGAAGCAAACTCACACATATCCCTCCAAGCCTGTCATTGGTATGTATCAAAAGCTCAAAGTCCAGGACACTGCCATGTGTCATGTGACATCTGCTCAGCCCATGTCAATCAATGCGAGGAGTGGCACCATCTCTCCCAGCTTCTCATCTCTGTGCGGACACCCCTTTCTATCTCCAAGCAAACATTACCTATAAGAACATGAAAGCGCTCTCCATAGGATGAGTAACTGAATATTTCCCCATTCCTTTCCCTCTTCCCTTTGGCTTTCTAAAACATGGGATGAAACTGGTTCACTACTGGACCTTGTTCCCTGAGAACTGGCATTGAAACTGGCACCTAACCTCTGGAATCTGCACTCCTCTCTGATAGAAACTCACCTTGGGCATTCTCGTCTGGAAGCTCCACTTCGCATACAACTTGTCAAAACAGCTGCTTGTTTTCCTAGAAAAGAGGTTATATCTGGTTACTCTTGCCTTTGCCTGGTCCCTAAATTACAAATTTCCTGAGCTCCAAGGAGAAGATAAATCTGGCAGCTGTATCAATCCTTATACTATAGAAATGATTTGACCTGTCAATTTTCCATTATCATGGCATATAAAATGTGTTTTAAGATTCTTCTTATTATTATATTATTTATCTTAGTGTCTTTATTTGACAGGGAGATGAAGCAGACATGATGTAATCCCAGCACTCTGGGAATGAAGTTGAGATAGGAGAATCACCATGTGCTGAGGCCAGCATTGCCTACAGAATGAGGTCCTATCTCACCTAGTCTTCCTCTGAAATTAAAATGGAGTTGATAGCATTTACTTCCATGATGCTGTCTGAAGATAGAGTGTCTCTAAATTGTAAAACCTATTTTGTCGTCACATATTGCAGTGAGTCTGAATATACTGCAAATTATAAACACTCCAACTTTCACAGCTGGGTCCACTGTGCCTGTGCACGAATCCTAGCTACGTAGTGGGGACTCAGACACAGGACAGTCCTCAGATCTTCTGAGGACCATCTTTGCTTCTTCATATTAATCCTTCTTGTTTTGTTTTATTTTATCTTGAGACATGGTCTCATTGTGTATTTCTGACTGGTCTAGAATATGCTATATGGATCAGGCTGGGCTCAGACTAACGAGATCTCACTGCCTCTGTCTTAGTGCTGGGATTCAAGGTGTGTAATGCTATGCCAGCTCTACTCTTAATTCTCATTCAATCATTAATCAGAATGCTGGTACTATAGCTACCCCCCATTCTACAACCCTCAGTCTGTGGTGTTGACTTCATGAATGACTCAGACATTTAGATTATACCATCTATCATAAGACTGTGAAGCTTTCAAGAGATAAATATATGGAAATCCAAACACCGCTTGACAGAGCACAGAGGACCAGCATCCACAGATGACAAAATAGATGGCACACCAAGACCCCATTGCATAAAGATTAGTCTTTCAAGGCACAACCTTATAGAATCCTGTCTCATTTTAACACAGTAGTGGTGTGGCTGGACCACAATACTTCATTAATTCTGCATAACCAGGATCTATCGTCTGTACTATATACTTGGCTGTCTGCAGGTGTTTGAAACAATTGATTCATTAAATGACTACACATAGGATATGTCCTGGATCATATTTCCTGTTTAGTACTAAATATTCCAATACATCATTTCTTTTCCTTATTTATCTTGTTGACTGCACATCTTCCTGCAAATCTTTAAGCTCTGCCTGTTTGCTTGTTTTTTTCTTCTGTCGTATGCTCAGGATTAACACTGTACTTAGCATATATTGCCACTCATTCATCGTTGGTTGAACACCCACCTTTACTGGTTTCTTTTTATTTAGATGACATTTACACCTCTTTTGTAAAGCAAAAGCAAATAAAATATGTAACACAAGTCCGAATCTTTTTCTTATGTAAATGATTTAGCATATCTTATTCCAGAATGTTCTAAACAACACTAAAATAATAAAAAGGTAGTGTCTACAACACTGTTGGTGAGTAGTACTCTACTGAATTAGTTAATCTCTGAAATAACCTTTTTATGTAGACAAAGGGGATAAAGTACAGAGTGCTTAGGTGATCTGTCCCAAGTATCCTGGAAATTCTTATAAGCCTAGTATTTAAATCCAGATAATAAGATCTCTGAGCTTGTCAATTTAATCACAACAATATGTTATTTCTAAATATGAGTTTGACTGTTGGCAGTGAGTTGGTATCTCTATTATTAAAGCTAAATCTTATGTGCAAGTATTAGAGTTTCTTTTCTGTTGCTATGAAGGAACACTTTGACCAAACACAAACTGGGAGGAAAGGTTTATTTTGCTTGTACTGCCAGGCCAAGACTGCCACAGCCTTTCATTCAGGAAAATCCAGGAAGGTACTCAAACGGGCATCATAGTTCTTTGAGAACATGTGATGTGTGAGAAGCAAGAAAGTTGGAGTCATGAGACATTGATTTGATCTTTCTTGTGTTCATTAAGAAAGACTAACATTAATAGCGTTTCCTCCCTCCACAGCCTCCTAAGACTAGGCCAGAATACATGGGTGATAGCTCATTCACCAGAAATGTGATTCGGGAAGTGATGTTGGATGCACCTAAACAAGCAGACTTGGGAAGTAGCGTCTTGCCTAACAGGTGGCCATTGAACATATTTAGTAGACAGGCAGATGATTTTTAGTAGATAAATGGCTCTGAGTTATCTCAAGAACATTGAGAATAAGGCTGAACGTTAGACTTTTAGCAGGTGCTAAGTGCTTTGAGTCAGCCTGGGACACAAACGTCCTTTTGTAGGAGGAAGCATAGGATCAAGTGAGAGGATTTTCAAGAGCAAAGGAGTGACTTCATCTTTAAAACCCTTCTTAACTTGACAAGAACCTTGGCTATCAGGTCAAGATTGGACGATTCCATCTTAGAGATGTGAGTAGCTTGTTCTCAAAGGAAAGACAAAATTGATTCCTCAAGGCAGACAGGCTTGGTTGTTCTGCACGTTTGGAAGGAAGACTGAATTTGTGAGGCAACAGAACAATTTCCATGGCAACAGACTGTCTGGTATCAGAAGAACAAAAAAGCTAAAGGTTCCACATCCCAACTCAGTATTTATGTGATGTTTATCACATTGCTTCCTAGGATGCAAAGGGCATGCTCTCTCTGCAGACTCATTTCTGTCTAAACGACGCCGATATGCCCTCCACGCTCTGCATGCCAGCGTTTTTCACTTCTAAAAACATCCCTCCTTGTGTCTTCAAAAGACTCTAATAATTTGAATGGAGCTCTAAGGGCTTTTAAAAAAGATCTTGTTAGGTCTCCAGGGAGTGACACCAGAGGTGGTGAGATCTCTATTTAGGGTATAAGTTTTGGATTTTTAGGCTATATGTAATTGACATTGTCCTCAGTTTGTGGACAATAAGATGAGCACTTGACAGACCTGGATGGATCCCTTATTTCAGAGGTTCATCAAGCAGTGTGCAATAGATTGGTCTGGTCCATGGTAAGCACACCAGCTTCTGCTACTGTTACAACAGGCGTCCTTCTGCTACTGATAAGTTCCCTGTGCCAGAGAAGCTGTCTTCTTACTTTTGAGTAAGAATCTCTATCCTTCCAAGAATTTCTGAGCATGATTAGCATCCTGAATTTATCAAGCAAACACTTTGCTATTGGCTTTATTCCTGAGCTCAGGCTTCTCTAAAACTGCAAAGTCTGACTTCATTGCTCCAGAGGAGTCAACTCTTCTTATTCCTGTTTGCCTAAATCAGAGGTCAAGTGTGCATAACCATCCTTTTCCTGTTCGTAGCCCAGAGATGACTGTATGTTAATCCCTATATCCAAAAGTAAGTACTGTCTTTGGACAGAAAAATGAGCATGAATTGCTGAATATTTCTAAAGAGAGGGATACTGACTACAGTGTTCTAAGATTTCCACATGAGTGGTCATACATGCCTTAAGGTATAGTAGAACTCATTCAGTTGTACCTTCTAAATTGGCAAATTGTTTGTATGGTGTGTGAGCTACATTATAATAAATCTATTGTATAATAGATTTCTTGTACACCATGATAATCAGAGTAAATAATAATATTATGTATTTGAAAATTTTACTGTCTGTAAAGAAGTGATGTAATATGTCTTAGTTATTGCCCTATTATTAAAGTGATACCGTGACCAAGGTAGGTTATAGATGAAAGAATTCAACCAAGGCCTTGCTCACCGTTTCAGAGGAATTAACCATCACCATCGTGGCGAGGAGCATAGCAGCAGGCAGGGAGCCATGCCATTGGAGCAGCAGCTGAGAGTTCGCATCTGTTCAGTAAGTCGTAGGCAGAGAGAGGAGAGAGGCTAGGTCTAGTGTGGGCAAGGCCTACCCCCCTGTGACACACCTTTTCCCACAAGGCCACAGGTACTACAAAAAAGCCATACCTTCCAATCCTTCCCAATTATTTCCACAAACTGTGGACCAAGCTTTCAAATCTATGAGACTGTGTGGGCCATTTTTATTCAAACCACCATATAATGCATAGGTTAATTTGATCAGTTTAATTATTTTACAATGCTTCTTTATATTTTAAAACTTCATGGCTTTGATCATGAATATATACTATTTAAAAAATATAAGCTACATTTAAGAGCTATACCTGCAATCTGACACAACTAGTGAGGTCAAATATTTAAAATAAGCATGTTTAGAGTACTGAGTGTGTTTGGAGAAAATATGATTATGTATATCATGCTATAGAACATGCAGTATGTATATGTGGGCATGGAGGGTTAAGAAAAGTTGGTGTAGTATGAGTAGCTTCTGTGACATTTTGGTAGCATTTTCCTATATGATTTGCTCAGTTGTGTACCATCTTTAAGCACTGCATAGCATGGTAAAACCACATTTGATAAGTCCGACAGCTGTCATACACTGTGATCTGTTCACAGTTCCTAGTGTGTTTCTCCCTCAACGTTGTTGGCCAAGCATTAGGAATTCTTCTTATAATATATATGGACTTTTGAATATTTTATTGACAACTCAGTGACTGTAAATCAGGACTTTTTGCCCTCCACACTGTGGTTATTGTAAACTGGATAATGCTTCACTGTGGAGCTGTCTAGAGCATGGTGGAACATTTACCGGTAGCCCTTGGCTTCTCTCTACTAGATGTCAACAACATTCAGCTGAGATGTGACAATACACAATGTTTCCAGACTATGACTGAGGCTTCTCAGGTGTCCAAATCAGTCCCAGTGGAGAGCCATTGCTCTAAGCCAGTAATACTCAGTCCTGCTTGAACCTTCAATAGATACTTTTGAATAGTTCCCTATGAGCCAAGTTCTCTTCTGACCGCTGATGATGTAGCCATGAATAATAAGAGCTCTTGCTTTCAAGATGTTTATATTCTGTTGGGGAGAAAAGCAGAAGCCAAAGAAATACATTAATCATCATGTTAATTTGCAGGGTGTCAAATGCAGGGAAGAAAGTTAAACAGGTTTCTGTACAGTCAAAGAACCTCTTTAAGGATGTGTCTGCAAGCAAGGTCAGGGTGTCAGGGGACATCCAGTTGTAAGAAAAGGAGGTGGGTATTTGTAGGTAAGGGACATCTGTAGCAAAGTCCCCAAAGAGGGGATGGTTTAGGAGCATGCTGGGCATAGAAAGTGTGAGCAAGCCTAGAAAGAGAGGTAAGGGATAAACCCACACCATGTTAGTGGTAGATCCCTGGGTGTGAAACCTGGGTTTGGATTCTAGGGAGAAGAGAAGCCACTGTGTTGTCACGGAGTGCTGCTGGTTTTACTCCACTCGCCTTGGCTGCTGTATGCATTAATCTACTGGGTCCAACAAAGGAAGAATTAAGTCAGAGGGAAGATAGTGGCCATCATATCATGGAGGAAGTAGGGACATAAAAATAGGATAACGATAGTGACTGAGGGAAGATGATGAGCTGTTTCTTCAAGAGATGGGGACAACAAGGAAGAGAGACACACTTTTCCTGAAAAGGTGTTTCTGTGTAAATCACCATTCTGTCACTGTGGCAAAATTCTTAGTAGTGTGTGTGTGGTGTGTATGTGTATGGGTGTGTGAAATTGCATGTGTGGTGTTCTGTGTGTGTGTGTGAAATTATGTGTATATGAGATTGTGTGTGTGGTGTGTGTGTAAAAAAGTGTGTGTGTGTGTGAGTGTGTATGTGAAATTAAAGAGGAAACAATTATCCTTGTTAATTCTTTCAAAAGTCTTAGTCCATGATGGCTTGGCCCTGTTTCTCTGGACTCAAGAGAACGGCAAATATTATGTGATAGAGCTAAACAGTTCACCTTATAGAGATTGGCTAGCAGAGGAAGAGGGTGAAACAAGCGGCCATGAATAGTAAATACCTTTTAGAGGAATAGCTCCAGTGATCTAACTTCTTAGTCTGCCCAACCTCTTAGTTTCATCCCCTTCCAATACATTCTACCAGATTGCAAATCCTTACTGGGGGTGTCGCTCTGTTGTTAGAGTGCTCGCCTGGCATGCACGAAGCTATAGGTTCAGTCTTCTGGACTTCACCAGGCACAGGGGTACATGCCTCTAATTCTAGCAGTTTCAAGACAAGCAGTAGGGTCAGAAGTTCAAGGCCATCTTTGGCTACACAACCAGTTCCATGCCAGCCTGGGGTCCAGAGGACCCTTTTTTTGAAAGACAAAAGGTCAGTTATAAAGGCATTGATAAATGAAGTCACAAATGAGATGACTGCCCCCATGATTCAATTAGGATCGGAAAGATCATCAGCTGGCAAACCAAGCTTTTAACATACAAACCTTCAGAGCCAGCTTCCTAAACAGTGAGTCTGGGGTGCATTACAAGTTGCATAATATGAGGGTCATGAAAAATTTGGCAACAATACAAGTTTCTGAATGTGCAGTGACCAAAAATTAACTAAGAAGAAAAAAAAAAAACGTCAAATGTGTCCTCAATTAAAGGCGCTTCGGAGAGCACTTCCCCATGCTGTATTTTATGACTTCACTGGAGCTTGGCTTCTGAAGCCACAGCACAGCTGCTTTGCCCGGTCTGTGACACACCGTCACGCAGCACAAACCAGCGCTGCCTGGAACATGCTGGCTCAGAATTGGCACCATTGTATGTTATGGATTGCATTGCTTCTACTGTACATATGAAATGCTGTGATCCTCTGAAAACATAATGGTTTTCATTGCCCCAAACAGAGAATTTTAATATTTTCTTACCATCAGTTTTCAGGTGTAACTATGAAATTAATGTATCTGTGGCATGTATTGTATTTTAAAACTTGCCATTTGAGGAGCTGACTTTGAGTTTCAGGGAACAATTGACTTAACGTCTGCTTAGGATGAGGATAGACTTCCTAACAGTTTCTGAAATGGCTCTGAACACACACCTCTAGCATTCTGCACTATATGTTTGCATGAAGCTCAGAGCCTCCTCCCTGGTGCTTAGCTTTCTTAGTTCCAGAAGGTGCTATGCAGGTTTGCAGGGAGGAAAAGGAATCAGTGCTCTTACTTTGCTGTGAATCCGATGAGCTATGATAATAAACGTCCAGGCAAGATCTGCTCCTTTGTGCAATAGGGTCACTAGAGTCGTGGGATAACCAACTGCTCCCTAACTGAACTGGAGACTGGATTCATAGAATGGAATCCATGCTTGGACTGAAACCTGAGCCAAACTCCACGAAAAGTTTGCTGTGAGGTTGTTTCCCAGAAATGTTGAGAAGCTACATCCTTAATGTTTCCCCAACATAGCTGCTTAAAACAAGTTCAGAGTAATAATAATAGGCGTGACAGAACAGAAGATGAGAGACTCAAACGGGTTTAACCTTTGACAAAGAACTATGGACAGACATGGAATGCTGAGAGCTGGAGAAATAGTCTTCCTTAGACTTTCAACTGGTAATCCCAAAACAAGTGGTTAGTCCTGAGATAATACCCATACAGGTGACATTATACAGACTGAAAGGTGATATTTATATACTTAGGAATCTGTATAACAACAATTAAATTTCTAAAAAAAGGCTATGAATTTGAGAGTTATAAAGAGGGGGAATGGGAAAGATTAAGAAAAGGGGAGGGGAAAAGATGTAATAATATTATAATTTCAAAAAATAAAACAAGTTGTATTTTAAAAAAATTAAAATACCTCCCAAGCAGCAGAGACTATAAGCCCGAAATAGGAACTGAATACTGTTATTTACCAAACTGAGAGAGTGCCAAGCTGCCCTCTAAATATTTATGCTTGTTCTTGTAGGCAAATGTGGCTCTGAGGCAGGCTTTCCAGTGGATGGTGGGTGGGGAACACGGGAACTCACTACTGCCCAAGGGAGCTGTGATAGACACATGTGCAGCCCTCCACTGGTCACTTACGCCATCTTCTCTAAGGTTCAGGTAGGAACATAAAAGTGGCGGCAGAAAGAATGGAAGAGCCGGAAGATAGGGAGAAGCACTGCCAAGTCTCCTCTCCTGTCCCAGATCAGCCACTGCAGCCACAAACACATAGCTGCTGCGAGTGTCTGCGCTAGGGGCATTTCAGATTCACACCGGAACAGCGAGAGGCTTAACTAGACATTCATTTATGGGAGGAGAAAATGACTGCCTAATCGGATTCCATTCTCACCAGATTCTCTAGCTAGTGATTCAAGTTAGGCTTCTTTTATGGCCAGCTCATTGTTTTGTTCCTATAAAGGTGGTTAATGGAGTGTAACACCAGCTTAATTATACCTGTTTCCTTGGCCACTTTCTTTAGTTTAATATTTACTCAGCTTAGCGCTTAGAATGTATCTCAGCATCACATGAGGCCATTGAGAAAAGTCCCTGAATGACAGCTTCCAGTGCTCTCAACTGGGCTGCTCACCCTCTGTTCACAGTACATCTTAGAAGACGAACAACCACAGACTCCAAGTCCTCCTGGGCCTCAGAGTGCTGTGTCTCTTCCCTTTTGAGTCACGTGCTATTTACTTCGACTCAGATGTGCAAAACTGCCTGGCAGAAAGAGCTTTACTAGAGGGATTCGTTTTGATCATGGGTGTAACCCGTATTCTGTGTTCCTGGGCTGGTTATGAGAACACCGCAGTGGTGGGAATGTGTGACAAAGGTGAATCCTTGTGGTTGACAAGAAACCAAATAGAAGGAAGCCACAAGAAGAAGGAGTTCTGGCATTGTGCTCTCCTTATCTGTTTCTTTCCTATCAGTCTGCCGAGGCTCCCAGCCTAAGGCATGGCACCACCCACATTGCCCTCAGGAAGACTCCTCCCAGACACACCCAGAGATGTTTCTCAATCTTCTAGGCAATTCTCGGCAAAGTCATCACAGCCAAGTTGATCTTATTAATACCGATAGCATAGTAACTATGAACACTGTTGCCAGAACTCCTCTGGACACTGGGCTGTGTATTTTCTTTCGGGTTTAATGTTCGCTCCAACACTACAGGTAGGTTACTATCACAATCCAGTGGACAAAATGGTCCAGGGAGTAAGTCAAAGTGCTGGAGTGTCAGTTTCTTGGGGGAACAATAATAAAACACCACGAACTAGATGGCTGAAAACAACAGAAATCTGTTCTATAGTAGTTGTGGAGACCAGGGGTCTAAAATCAAGTTAGCAAGAGCACACTTGTTCTGAAGGTTTTGGAGGAAAACTCATTCTTGGTTCATCTATCTTCTGGAAGTCTTAGGCATCCCCTGACACACATCTCTGCCTCCATCTGCACAGGACATTCTCTTTTTCTCCTCTGTATGCTATATGTATGTATTCTGATATCTATATATATATACAGAATACTGTCTAGATAATTGAAGATGATGTCATCTCGAGATGTTCTACTTTACTACATTCACTGAAAATTCTTTCCAAGCTGAAAGTCCCAAACACACCTGTTGGCATGGCAACATGGGGATACCTTTGACTGGAATTGTTCAGTCTACAATACCTGCCTGGGGTTAAGTTTCCTTGTAAGAGCTCCCAGATCTGTAGAGTTTGTGCCATAGAAATCTTAATGTTTTCAGATATCTTTTTAATCATTGGAGTCTCAACCACTCCTACATTCGCTTTCATTGACAATCATCCAAAGACCCAAAGGAGGTTTGTAATTTTTTTAATCTTAAATAAACTTAGCAGTATAATAGAGTATAAATTTTAATTATAGGCTTCACAGTGGGGAAAGTCTTCAAAATGGTGACAGATATTTAAAGATGTTAAGAGATGCTGGTCTTGCTAACTCTAATTACAAAGGAGAACAAAATATTTCAAAATACTTCTTAAGAGTTTTGGGGGCAATAAAAATAAGGTTGAACAACTAAACACCAACTGACATCTAGGCAAATTGATGACACAGCTTTTTCTCCCTCCCCCTCCCCCTTCTCTCTCCCATCCTCGCCACCTTCTCCTTTTCTTGGTATTAAATTGATACTTAAGTGATACTGTTGTGAAGTCAAGTCCCATTTTTTTTTTATCCTTAATAACTTCACCTCCCCTCCCTCTCCGCCTTGCTTCACATTAAGCCACAAGTCTAAAGAAAACCCAGAGCAGCTGGATCTGCATCATAGAGCAAGGCAGACACAAATGAGCTACTTTCTAAAGCAACAGGGCATCTCATGAAACCAAATGCTCTTGGTTGAGGAGAATTTAAGGCAGGCAGCTACATAAAGCTAGTCGGATCAATTTGTCTAGTTTGAGTGGTAATCTTTAAGACAGTTGATTAGACTTTTTTTGTCGTTGGTTTATTGCTTGCTCTGCAGGATTTGTTTCCCCCATCAAAACACACACACACACACACACACACACACACACACACACTTACTCTCATGCCTGCCTATGCCATGAATAAAAGATGGGACTGGAATGTGCAAAGAATGAGGACCCATCCTTTTTCCCTCTAGAACAAGAACGTTGCTCTCCCCAAGATAGCTCCCATGCAACCCTTAAAGGAGAAAGAAGGGATAAATCTGAGCACAGCTAAGAGGGCACCGAGCTCTTGACTCGAGGGACACTGAGCTTCAGTCCTCTATGCTGCCTCTGATGAGCACACATGTGAGCATATTCCACTAGATAGTATTTGGGCAATCTGAAAGGATTTGAATGAAGCATACTACCTTGACCACACTTGGCTTATGTTTTTGGTCTCCTTCTAGAAATGTAACACGTATCTAAAACACTTGCAATGTTGCTGCATCACCCTAAGATACACCATCAAATTTCTCAATAGAAATTATGCCACAATTGTTGTTACATGACCATACCATTGCATATTTAGAATATATTTTTCTTTTCTCTTTTAGGTAAAGCATAAACTTCTTGACTTTTTTGTTAAATTGCTTAAAGATCTACATGTATGTATACATGTAGTATGCATGCTCTGTCTACTTATCACTGAGTGTCAATTATCTACCCAGGGAAGCTTTTCTGATGTGATCACAGGGCAAAAATGGACCACCATTGCCCAGCTTCCTCAGAATTGGATTCATCTATCTTCTCTTATTTCCTCTTTTTTTATTCTTTTTTCTTCTGTACATTTCTCTTCATTTTTTCCATTTTGTTTCCCAGCTCTGCAAATTACCAAAACAGTAATCTCTTTCCAGTAACGGTGGATTTTGTAATGTTTGGGTCATTCTTGGGTATGACTGTAAAAATCACAAAGGGTTTATTTTTCTGTATCAATACCCAAGATTTTACAGTTCAGGGAGTTGTAGGACAAACTGGTTCTACATCATGTCCTCCGTGTGAAATATAGAAGACTGAGAGATTGAGAGATATTTTCCAGGATGCAAGGGAATCTGGACTGATGGACTCAACGTTCCCTCCCTGAAGCGTTGCCCTTGCACTGGACAATGATTCTACTATTACGTGAATGGAGAGCAGAACATCCATCCCTCCTAATAGTCTCCATCTGATGGGGCTTCTATTATCTCACTCACTTTACAGATGCGCAAAGAAAATCAGAGGCTCTTGATGGGGAGGCCAGGCTTTCATCTGCCACACTATTTGTTTATCTTGGGACAGGAGAGAAGAGAGGTCAAACATTTCTGGGGTGTGGGTTGCTCTGCCCTTCCAAGGATAGCAAACAGACCTCCCTAGCAACTTAATGCAACTGTTTATGTCAACAGGCAAACAACTCCCCCCCCCCCCGACCCTGAGGATAAACACACAGAGGCTAATCCATTCTCCTTGTGTAGATTTCTAGGTGGGAATGTTGACACTCGACTTGATTCCCCTTTAAATAAACAAACATCCAGACAACTGAAATCCAGTTTCCAATCACTCCCTGCTTCTCCCAACAAGCCAGGGGTCACCACAAACAGTAAAACTTTCTTTCTGGTCCTCACCTTTCTCCCAACACCATCTCCTTCACTTCAGCTGCTGTATTCTCACCGGATCTTTAGAGCTTGTGATTTTGTGTTCTTAGCCTTGAGTCTTGTGTATTCATTCTTATGGCGGCCAGTAAGCACACGGTTCACACAAGCGATGATGCACACCTGCAGCAAGACGCCATTGTGCTTGGCACTGGGTCTCAGTCCCTTAGAAAGAATTCCTGATTTCCCAGCCCCTTGGGATTGGCTGCTAGATGCAGGCCAAGTGCACAAGACATCCTCTGGGATCCAAGGTGCTTGTTGCAACAGTGGGATAGAAAAGAAGTTTAGGATTCCTTTCTTTCTTCTCTCAAGACTCTACTTATTTTGAATACCGGGATCAAAAGTTGATAAAGAATAGCACATGGGCAACTGAGAAGCATGAAAGTCAGTTTACACCAGTGACTGACAAATGAGATTAGGTGACATTGAAAGCTTTTGTATGGCACACAATAAAACAAAACAAACAAACAAACAAACAAACTGCAAACCAGTCACCAGGGTGACGAGGCACCCCACAGAATGAGAAAAAGAATGTCTCTGCCAGCTATACACCAGACAGAACACTGATGTCTAGGATACACAAAAATTAACCCATTACCCTAAATCCAAATCAGTAAACGGGCTAATGGGTTTAGTAGACAGTACTCCAAAGAAGAAATACAAACAGCAAATAAATACCCAAGAAAGTGTTCAATACCTTAAGCTATCAAAGAAATGGAAATTAAAGCTGGGCGGTGGTGGCGCAGCCTTTAATCCCAGCACTCGGGAGGCAGAGGCAGGCGGATTTTTGTGAGTTTGAGACCAGCCTGGTCTACAAGAGCTAGTTCCAGGACAGGCTCCAAAGACACAGAGAAACTCTGTCTCGGAAAAAATAAAAGGAAATTAAAACTGCTTTGTGATGCTATCTTATTCCAGTCAGAATGGCAGTCATTATACACACACACACACACACACACACACACACACTCACACACACACACACACACACATATATGGGGGGATGTAAAATCGGCGTGAGGTTTCCTCTAGAAAGTAAACCTAGAATTACCATATGACCTAGATGTATCTGTGTTGCTTCTATATCCAACCACAAAGGTTCTTGCAAATTCATATTTGTTAGCACAGTACTCAGTAGCCAAGAAATGGAACCTCCCTAGATGCCTACCGACTGATGACTATCGATAAAGAAAATGTGACTCATATACAGAAAGTGGAAATTTATGAATCTCCAAAGAAAAAAATGCAACCATGACATTTGCAGGAAAATTGCTACAACTGGAAATCATTTTAAGTAAAATGTCATTTTCAGAAAGACAAATACAATCAACTTTCTTTTATATTCAAAACCTAAGTTTAAAATTACACACATGTATGTATGTGTGCATTTTTACACACACAAACACACATTTATAGGTCACAAAACTGAAAGAGGGATCATGAGGATGGATAAATAAATCTTTATATGCAAATATATGTAATATATACACACATATATATCTATATATCTTTATTAGTTAAAAATAGCTTAACTGAAAGAAAACAATATACTAAAAAAAGCCTAACCCAAGACCAAGATAGCAGACTAAAGAGCTAAGGAATAATAAATGCTACAATGGTTATAAAACTAGTTACTGGAATGATGGAAAAAAAAACCTACCCAGAGAAGTTAGTCCTTCCTTCCTTCCTTCCTTCCTTCCTTCCTTCCTTCCTTCCTCCCTCCCTCCCTCCCTCCCTCCCTCCCCCCCTCTCTCTCTCTCTTTCTTTCTTTCATATAAGACATTAACATTTCTGATTTTCTCTTGTCAACCTGCCTTGCACCGTAGGGGCATTAGCTGTGACTTTGCCATGGTGAAGATGAGATCTTGCTTACTCCTGACAGAGAGTCCATACACTGAACTTGAAGGTTCACTACACTCCCACCCAGGACAAAGGCAATTGAAGAGAGATGATTATAGGCCATAGCTCTGCCTTCATTCTCAGATTTAACCCTCCCAGTAGCACTTTGGGGCTCATCACAGGGGTACATTAAGAGTCCAGGGACCTTCAGCTAGAGAATTTTGTATCATTCATTCATTTGCTCTATTTTTTTTCTTTTCTGATAGGAAAAAAAAAATCTATCAACATATGCTTGGGACCAAAGACAGAAAGATGAATAAGAATTGCCGGAAACCACATTGAAAGAAGAGAGACGAACAATAAGTGATGAGCAAACACACATTTAATTTCGCAAGGAGACAATGCTTCAGAGAAAATGCAGCCCGAGCTAGAGAGCAAGGAACGGGATGGTTCCTCTAGTCCAAGAGATGACCCTGAAGTACCACTGTGAAGGGACACAGGAATGATGTCCGAGGGCCCCGTGATCCTCTGCCTTTTAAAACTGTGAAAACAAATACCAAAAGCAAAATACGAGCAGACATAGAGTTGACACACTTTGAACTAGACAATTAAAAAGTTTGTAAATCTTTTGAGCAATTCAGCTACCTTTTCTACCACCAAGAATCTCTATTGTACATCCGAACAGAAAAACCAAAGTAGGGGTTCTTAGTTTCATGAAAAGCGCCTTCTCTCATTTGTTCTCTCTCTCTCCCCCATCCCTCTCTTTCTCTTTTCAGACTTGGAGCTTTAGACTGTGGTCTGGCAATCTGTGTATTTGGCCCCTAGACACTCTTTGTGTAGAGAAGGTGTTCAGATTATATTCTTCTAATTTATAAGAGTTAACAGTAAAATTGTTATTGTTGCTCCTCTGTGCATTCATAAATTGAACCCTCACAGAATATATATATATATATATGTATATATACATATATATACACACATATGTATATATATATATTCACACACACACATAGTAATGGGGCTAATTAAAGTTATGTTTTGATTAGATACCAGCCCCTTTGACTGGTAGAGAAGTTAAGAACAAAATGATTATTATAGTCCTCAAATTTAGTATGGGGTTAAGAAAGGTTTGAGATCAGATTCCAGCCAGATTTGGCTACTAAACATAGGAGAGAGTTGAGATGGGCCAAGTCAGGCCGAGCGTGAGAAAAGGGGAACAAGTTCACTGATCATAGTTCTGAAAGGAACTACTGCTTATAGGCCTCTTTTTGTTCTGGTCGAAGGACGGGCAGGTGATTTAACAGAAACTTCTGCCTCTGTGTTTGTTTCTAGGCGAGAGAAGCACAAACACTGACAACAGGTGAGGCAGAAGCATGTCCATCCCAGAGTGTTCTTGAAGAAAGAAAGTTTTGGCTTAGAGCTCCGGACCCGCTTTTTCCCTTGTTCTGCTGTTTGCTTGGTGTCTTTTGCACAACTCCCATCCCTCCAGCACACTTCAGTCTTAGCGCAGCTCATGCACAGCTCGACCCTGTTGTCTGCTGTCGAGTGCTAAAGTGTGCAGAATTAGAAGTCCAAATCCCTAGAGAGACCTCAGTTCCTCTCTCACCTCTACTACAGTGCAGTGACTGCTGCATCAGACATGTCAATCTCTGTAAATGTGCTTTCTTCCCGTGAAATTGAGACAATGACACTGTTGAAAAAAAACGGGCTGACTGATGCAAGTAATTTGCTTAGCAGTGTGCCTGGACTTGATCTCACCATTCTGCCTAGGCTTTCCTTATCAACGGCTTAATAAATAGGATTTGCCTGTTTCCACATACCAGCTTTTTTGATTTTCCTTGGCAAACTAAGGACAAGTATGTTTTCCCTACCTCAAACTTGGATCAGAGAGTGTGTACAACACTAATATAGACAAATACCAGAAAGATACCACAAGAATGGAGTTTAACAAATTCAGAGCCAAGGATGGACTGAAGCCTTACCAAAGAAGAAGATTTATAAAGGGTTTATTGTCCTGGGTGACTTTATGGACTTGAGAGCATTAAGAAGTCACAAAATCATGTGATTCTGTAACTTGACTTAAAATATTTGAAAACCTCATTTCTATTTTTCTCTCAAGGAAACAGAGATCTTTCATTCAATGAATAGATTTGTTCACTTCCTGCCATGTGTTTCCTGCCATGTGTTTGGTATCATGCTTCATTCTGAAGATAAGGAGCTGAAAGATGCAGCAGGCAGTGTGTTTAGCTCTGTTCTCGGGGAGACACGAGCGAGTGTCTACTCACTCCAGATAGGAAACTGAAGGCTGATCAAAGTATGCAGACCACAAAAGTTCAACTTAGTGGACCAATGAGTTCTATTGGGGTGACTTACAGGAATATGACTGACGGGTTGCTTACAGGAACAGAAATGTCTCAAATGCAGCTGCATCACCAAATTCTTCCTCAGCATGGCTGACAGTTCTTGAACACAGGAAACCCAGAGCATACTCTATAACCGGCAGACTGCTTAACAAGTTACAGGGTGTCCTTTCTGGGTAGCTCAGTTGGTCTGAGTCTCTTCCAAGCAGGTCTCTGATTTCTTCAGGCTGCTTGTTTTTGCTTCTTCCGGGCGGTCTGATTGACCTCTTGTTTCTTCTGGACATCTTGGCTGGTCTCTACTTTATCCAGGCTGTTCGGTCTATCTGAGCCCCATCTGGGCAGCTCTGCTTTGCTGAGGGTCTTGCTTGGTTTTTGCTTGTTTTTTTATTTTTTCACAAGACACCATCAGGAACTCTTATGAAGACTGGAATGTTCACCACAGCTTTTGCTTTTTAGTAAAGGATGAGCAATCTTAGGTCTTGCAAGAGCAAGGTCATCCAGAAATACATAGAAATCCAGGTCTCCTGCTCCCCACAGCAGCAAATGGTCAACTTTCTCAAAATAAACACAGCACTGAAGGCAACACTCTCTAGATTTTCTTCTTGGAAACAAATCCAAACAGTGTCAGTTTTGATCTCAAATCTGTTTTTATCCCTGCCTAGGTGTTTTTCTCTTTCCTAGGATCTAATAATTCATCTCTTCTTTTCTTACTGAATAACACAGACCCTCACTTCACATTCTAGACCCAGAGCTGGAGATGGTTCTAGTGTGTAGACAACAGAATCAGCTATGACTTGCTAGGCATTTGATCATGGGAAAGTCACAAGTTTTCCTTTTCTTCTTCATGTTTCCCACTTATTCAGGGCTGCTGCTGATTCTTGTTTCATATGAGTAGAACAGTAAATTAAATTCTACATAGAAAGGCTCAGGCCATGGGGGTGAACTTGAACACAAGGTAAGAGTCAGCTCTTTCTGGGTATTCACAGAAAGATTCAATCACAAGTACCCCTATTCGGCTGTTCAATTTCTTATCAAAATGACATCATATCTACAGATGACCTAACAATATCTTCTCATAAAATTTAAATCATCTCTATATTATTTGTTTGCATAGTATTGCTTAGGAAATAATGGCAAGAAAAATGTCTGTAGATGGTCACAGCAGACCCAAGGGGTAGCAAGAATGCAGTCTGTTACAAAATGTCTCTAGAAAACTTCAGGGAACTGGGCAAATACCAAGGAAAGGAAGGCTACCAACTAACGTTCAATGAGCTGTTCGTGTATGAAGAGCTAAGCAGAGAGGATCTCACAGGGGAACTGCAGCTCAGTCCTGCGGGTGAGCCCCGGAGATGGCGTCGATCACATTTCAGAAGTTTCCTTATCAGGAAGGAGGACGCTGGGGGTGCTTGCATCTCACACTGTGTTCTTTAGTCATTGGCTAAGGCTTGGCAAATTTTTCCCCTTCTGTTTTCTGTGTTTTGGTGAAGGGGACAAAAACAGGATGCTAGCAGTTTGAGTGTGGCCCTCGGAACAGAGAAGCACGTATTGTGTTGTGAGCAAGAACATTCAGGATGGAGGCGTGCACAAAAAT
This sequence comes from Dicrostonyx torquatus, assembly GCA_028555095.1. Lineage (NCBI taxonomy): Eukaryota > Metazoa > Chordata > Mammalia > Rodentia > Cricetidae > Dicrostonyx > Dicrostonyx torquatus. Next base: position 8,255,480 of record JAQHUG010000034.1, read on the forward strand.
GGTGAAAGGATCCTAAGGACAAAGGCCAAGACTCTCCTTAGATGTAATAGAGAAAAAGGTAACTATTTTCCCCAACCACTTCTTATGGGGATTACATTTGGGTGGAAAACAAATAAGCAATACACAAAAAGTAAATTAATTTCAGATTGTCATAAGCACAGTGCCAAAAACTTAGTCAATTAATATACAGAACCAGACATCTGTGTTATATAAACACTGAGTAAATGATTCTTCAGAAGTAAATTTTAATTATGACCCAAATGATGATAAGAATGAAATAAATTGATAGGGAAAAGAGAAGAATATTTTATGTAAAGTCCCTGAGACGAGAAAGTCAGGGACGTGTTTTAGGAGTACCTAACCAAGTGTGTCAAACATAATGACCTAACAAAGTTTTCTTGCGGCTTCAGTTGCTCAGGTGGCTGAACCAAAGCTGAAGAGGCTAAGATAAACTCTCTCTGGCACCTCTTCTTGTCCTTGGCTGGGCAGTGGATTCTCTTCTTATGTGGAGACATTGGAAAACAGAGAAGTTGTAGGGCCCTTAGGACACAAATGCCATGCTGCAGAGATTACAGATGAGCCCTCACTCCCACCAAATTCTGTGGGTCAACAGCCAAGATTTTCAGGATGAGGAAAATGTCTGCACCTGTTGACAGAGAGTGACGCAAGGACTTGAAGCATTTTCTTAATTTACTACCAACAGAGACAATGAAGTGACACATGCTGGGGGAAGATCAAGCAGGCGCCCCGTGAAATATGTTACAACATTTAGATTGCTGCCATCTGAAAGTGCCCAGTCACCAACATTAACAGCCATTCTTGACCAAGATCTCAATTAGTATAGAAATAAAACAAAGGTTTGAGATTCATGGAAATCGGGATCCCTTCCTGTCCTCTGAGAATGGGACTGGTGCACAGGTGCAAGTGACAGCTCTAGGAGATTAGGATCACATTAGGAAGGATTACCACTCAGTCGCTGGCCAGGTCCTCAATTACCAGGATTAGAACTATGTGGTCCCTAAGAGAGGCTTTGGTATGGTTTGCAGTTATTATTAGTATGGGCCAGTCACTCTGGACCAGTGATTCGCAAAGAGATTGTCAAGTACATCACGTGCTGTGGCTTCATCATCCTTTTCCCTATCACAAGAACTCCTCCTTCTGCTATCATGGTGTCTCTGTGCCTCTGATTTCTTACTGTTTTCTTGAAGCTCACTCACACAGAAGCCTCAACCAAGGAATGGGAGGGACTGCAGTAAAGAACTTCTAAAGGAATAAGTAGATTCTAGGGTTTATTGTCTCTGTGAAATTATTGATGAATTTAAATAATAACATCCAGTAAGTGTCTTTGTTTTATTCCTTTATGAAGTAAAAAACTATAGAAATTTTTTTTCAGTTTTCTTTTTATTATTATTATTATTATTACAAGAAAAATTTACATTTACTCCCCTTGTTCCCGGCTCTCCTGCTCCCCCCCTACCCCACCATTCTCCCTCTGCTTCCTTAAGATGGGGCAGGATACCCTGCCCTATGGGAAGCCCAAGGCCCTCCCCCCTCCATCTCGGTCTAAGAAGATGTGCATCCATATAGAATAAG
>JAQHUG010000034.1:8280422-8290861 GCA_028555095.1 Dicrostonyx torquatus
TTTTAATTAGGTTGGAAATATTTTATCGATCTTGATGATTTTCTCAAAAAACCAACTCTTTATTTCATTGATTCTTAGTATTGCTTTTTTCCCCTATTTTTATTGATTTTAGTCCTCAGTTTGTTTATTTGACATTTACTCCTCTTGGGTGTGCTTATTTCTTTTCATGCTAGAGATTTCAGGTGTGCTGTTAATCTGCTACTATGAGATCTTTCCAAATATTTTATGTAGACACTTAGTGCAATGAATTTTCCTCTTAGCACTGTTTTCACTCTATAGCATAAATATGGTTATGCTGTGTATTCATTTTCATTGAAATCTAGAAAATCTTTAATTTCTTTCTTTTTTTTTGTTTTTTGAGACAGGGTTTCTCTGTAGCTTTGGAGCCTGTCCTGGAACTAGCTCTTGTAGTCCAGGCTGGTCTCGAACTCACAGAGATCCGCCTGCCTCTGCCTCCTGAGTGCTGGGATTAAAGGTGTGCGCCACCACTGCCTGGCTTTAATTTCTTTTTTATTTCTGTCCTGACCCATTTTTCATTCAGTAGAGAGTTGTTCAGTTTCCATGAGTGTGTAAGCTTTCTGTTGCTTCTGATGTTGTTGATATTCAGCTTTAATCTATGGTAGCCTGATAGGATGCAGGATGTTATTTCAATTTCCTTGTGCCTGTTGAGACTTACTTTGTGTCTCAGAATGTGGTCAGTTTTGGAAAAAGTTCTATGAGGATTGGAGAAGAAGGTATATTCTTTTGTGTTTGGGTGGAATGTTCTGCCAATATCTGTTAGGCCCACTTGGTTAAGAATGTCTATTAACCCCAGTATTTCTGTTTTGTTTTTGTCTGGATGACCTGTCCATTTGTGAAAGTGGAATATTCAAGTTTTTCCCTGTCAGTGTGTGAGGGTCAATATGTGATTTAAGCTGTAGTAGTGTTTCTCTTACAATATTGGGGGCCCTCGTGTTTGGGGCATAGGTGCTAAGAATTGAAATGTCATCTTGGTGGATTTTTCATTTGAGAGTTTGTCCTTCTTTATCTCTTTTGATTAATTTTGGTTTGAAGTTTATTTTGTTAGTTATTAAGATAGCTACACTGGCTTGCTTCTTAGGTCCATTTGCTTGGAATATCTTTTTCCAACCCTTTACCCTGAGGTAATGTCTATCCTTGGTGTTAAGGTGTATTCCTTGGATGCAGAAAGATGGACTCTGTTTTCGAGTCTAGTCTGTTAGTGTGTGCTTTTTATTGGGGGAGTGAGACCACTGATACTGAGAGATACCAATGACCAATGATTGTTAATTCCTGTTATTTTGTTGCTGTTTTTTGATGTTGGTAGTGGTAGCATGGTGTGTGTGTATGTGTGTGTGTTTGTGTTCTTTTGATCTTGTTGATGTCAGATTATTTATTCCCTGTGGAGGTGTGTAGGTAGCCCTCTTAGGCTAGAGTTTTCTTTCTAGTACCTTCTGTAGGACTGAATTTGTACATAGGTGCTTTGCTTCTTCTGGCTCCATCTTTGTCCAGCTGTGTTACCTCATCATTAACCTCTTCTTATAGTTTGCTTGTCTTTTACCTGTTATGATACAACTATTTGCTAACAACTATTCATTAACAGTTAAAGGAAAGAGGCCATGAATTTGAGAGATAGCAAAGGTGTACATGAAAGAGTTTGGAGGGATGAATGGAAAGAAAGAAAACCATGTAATTATTTGATAATTAAAAGCATTTTTAAAAACATTTAAGGGATTAGAGAAATGGCTCAGTGGTTTAGATCACTGGATGCTCTTCTGAAGGACGTGGGTTCAATTCCTAGTGCCCATGGGGTAGCTCACTATCATCTATCACTCTAGTTCCAGAGAATCTGTGTGCTTCTCTGGCCTCTGCATGGACCAGGCACGCATGTAGTCCATAGACATATATGCAAGCAAAAACTCATACATATAAAATAGTAAAATAAATTTTAAAACAATTTAAACTATTTCTTAATATATGTTGATTTACATGTGTACATATTTTCTTCTGATAGATGATTCTCTCATATGTTTCTTTTCTTGTTTGTTACTATAATAGTATTTTAAATTATGTTCATGCCATTTTATTACTATTCTCTTGACAAAATGGATTTTGATAAGTGCAGAGGATCATCAGACTTTATACCTGCTGATTCTGTGTACATCTGCAGATTTTACAATTTCTGGAAATGCAATACATCTGCTTCTGTTGAACTAACTTGGTCAAAAGGGTGATGGCCTTTATATTTTTGCTCAGGAAAGTCACTTGTGGAAAGGGCACTCTCTGAGTTCTAATGTGCTGGGCCATCTTGTCACTTCTTCACGCGTCTACCTAGATTTGCCTAGTGTGAATCTCAATGTCCTGGAAGGTTTTTAGATGTATTTTGGATATTATAGAGTACAGCACACTACAAGTTTTACTCAAATGTGAGTTGAAACCTTATCAAATTCTTAAGAATTCTTTTGCTGCCTTCAAGCCATTGTTTCTCCAAGCTCCATGAAAAGTGTTGACTCTCCTGTTATGCTGAAGGAAAGTTAGTTGTTACTTATAATTGACTATTTTAATTCTCATTAGAATTTTCTAGAGAAGAGAGTGGGCAACTTTCCTCAGCTTTTAAGTGTGTTCTGAGCTTTATGAAGAAAGGGAATTTGAATAGTTTTTTCCTTTCCTGATTCTTATAAAAATATAACCTGAGACTAGAAGTGTGAAGGATTCGTTCTGCTATTGAGAGAACTACCGTGTCTTATGTTTACAGAAACTTTTGACTTTTTTATACATTTTTTTGTTCATTTCTGATTTTGCTCTTTTAAAAAGGCAATGCTTGCATGGGGTCATAGAACATGATTTTTTGAGCTGGAAGGATCATTTGTCCACAGGTACATTTTCCCTCACAATCACTTGACTGATAAAGGGACATGTGAAAGGGAATCTTAAAGTGCCTTTGTCCATGGTTGGGGGCCACAGCATTGATCTTAAAAGAGGCCATATGTGAAAGCGAGTTGGAGGGCATAGGACAGGTCACATTCTGGGATTCCATCCAGACAATGTGCAGCAACGTGAGAGTCCCCTGAGTCACCTACATCACTCTGGTTCTTTTCCTTTCCTTTCTATACCTTTGAGGTTAACAATAAAAGTGGGTATCTGGGGACGGAAACATGCCCAGTACGAGGAGCCCAGCATATTTTCTGCTTTCCCCACTGTGTGCTCCAGGGTGTTGACCTAAGTCTCTTTCACATGGGCCCACCTAGAGGATCTGTGTTGGAGCTTACAGGATGGGAAAACCTCCTAGACTTTTGTCTTCTCAGTACTTGCTCCAAGGACTAGCCTCAGTCGTATAACAAAAAGACTTATCAACTGAGCACCAGGCAAAATCAAAGTATGAAAAGTAATAGTTGATTCCTCAGCTCCTACTTTTTTTTTGTATGTGTCTCCTTTAGCAAATTAGAGAATTGGTGACTGGACCACAAAGGGAATAGGTGGCCACGGATCCTATAAATACTGTCTCTATCCATCCTCAAACTCACCATGGACTTGCCCTATTCTGTTTCACCCTCACTAAGTACAACTGAGAAGTTGCTATTGTATGGCTGGCGCATGCGAATATTGTTCAGCATGGCGCTAGGAGAAATTATCCTAACGTTAATTGCAATCACGTAAACTACTTAAGCAAAATCATATGCTTAATCACTTCCTAATATTTTTAGAGTGTTAGTTCAATCTGTGCAGCAGATGTTTTTAAAGATGTGTTGCTCGCTGGCCAGGCTGATGACGGGCATGCTCGCCCTGTGATCACATCAGCAGTGTGAGCAGATAGGCCACAACGGGAGGGTGAGAGGCAGCGGGGCAGGGCAGCTCCTAATGGAGCCTCTGCTTGGTAAGGAACTTGGCACCTGCTGTGCTTTGCGCAGTGCTGTGGTAGATTAATTTCTCCTTCTTGAGGGGATTTCTGAGATGGGAATTTCTGGCTTTCAATAAACAAACAAAACAAAATGGGAAAAGCTTCGTGGTAACCCTTTTTTGCATGTTAATTATTTCTTTTGTGTTTTGAAATTATAATATAATTACATCATTTTCCTAATATGTCTTCGTGTTGTCTTTCAAGTTCATGGCCTCTTTTTTTTAAATTAGTTTTTCTAGGAAGGGGGTGATAACAATAGAAGGCTTCAAGGAAATGGAGGGAAATATTATAGTTCATGTCTGAACTATATTCATGGAATACAGGACAACTGACAGTAGCACTGGCAGAGAGGCCAAGGGCTTGATTGTACATATCTCATCTGCTTCCTAAGGCTCATGAATACTGTTCTTTACATGTATTCTCTTAAGCGTCATTAATGATTCTAAGCATAGACACGGCATGATCATGTTTACATCCTAGAGGCACTATAGGTGCCTTTGAAAAGAGAAATTTTGGACTGAATGTTAATGTTGAAACTACTGGTAGGTAATGGTGATGCTGAAGATAGAGTTATAGCAGGGAGGATACTGGGATTTCATTCACCCCACGGAGGCTGACGCCATCCTACTTGAACCTATTCTGGAGTTCAAATTACCAATATGTGACACCAGTCAGTCCTGTAAGTCATAGGTTTCCAGGATAGTAAGGTATTCATTTGTTGAAAAGGCTTTTCTCTGCTGAATTTTCTTAACTTATTTAGCTTGAATCAGTGTGTTTTCACAACGCTATTGTGACCATATGTGAGATAATTTTTTTGACACTAAAACTGATCTTACATATCTCTGGGACATTGCCCATAGTCTTTTAAAGCAGAAAATGAAAATTCAATCCAGTGTTTATGAAGATTTTTAGTGAAATGACTTTCTTTCTTGTATTTATAGGGAGTTATATAAAGTATTGCCTCAGAAGTGCTCTGAAATCCTTGAAGGAAATGCCACAGAAGCAAATTATACTTAATGGTGTGACCAATACCTTGAAAATACATGATATTTGATGTGTTTTAATGTCTATCACAATGAGTGATCATTTAATGAATTCTATTAGTTAAGAATAAGTCTCCTACAAGTTAAGTTCAGAAGGAGTCAGGTTTTAGATTATAAAATCAGTATACCATGTAGGCATCCAATTTTCACAAAAATGAGTTGTTTTTAACCATTCCGTAGTCAAGGTTAGTTTTTCAAGATAAAAACGAAGACTAGATTAATTTTCCAGACAGTTTAAAATAAGTAAGCTGCCTCTTCCCACTTGATTCTCCCTCTGCCTTCTGTTTCTCCGCCTTTTCTGTCCCTACCTTCTCCATCTCTTCCTTCCCCTACTCTTCGTTATATTTAAGCATTAACTAAAATCCAGGCATGGCCACTCACGGAGAACAAGCTGGCGGCTCCCTATTCCACACTTTATTCTGTAAAATCTGCGCTTCATTGACAAGAATGTTGATTTAGAGTTACCCAGTGGACTGTAAAACTTGTCATAGAGTCCCACTTATATGACATCCAATAATGTTGAAAGATCAAATAAAAATCCTACCCCAGCAATTCTCTGAGCCATCATGGACTATACAAGAAGTGATTTAGATGAATGAACTCACGACTTTCAGAAAATCTGAATTTCCAGTTTTACACCCAGGCCACATCAGCACTCCACAGGCCTGCTCCAGAGGGATGGATGCCTCCTGTGGGGAGTAATAGCCTGCTGGGACCCGGAATGCTGCTTTTTCTACTCTTACCTGCAGGTGACCTTGCTTAATAGGTTGCATCCCCAAACCTTGTTACAATTGCTTTGAGACTCCGAATGCATTAACTCCAGGCCTCCCCGTGTTTATTCCTGCTTGCTACTGCTCCTGACGATGTTAGTTCATTCTATCCAAGTGCCACTCACGGGAGGTGATTTCCAACAGGGTGTGTGGCAGGTGCTGAGGACCAGGACTCAGAGCTTCCAGGCCCAGTCTATATTCTCCTTTCTCTGTCTGGTTCCCTCAGGAGGCAAAGAAGCAAGGGCTGATGGGTATGATTCATTGCTGCAGGTTCAGTGCCTCCTCAGGTGTTTTGTCCCATGTCACTGGTATGAAAAACACATGTTATGGCCTTGCTTTATGAATTTGTCTGGCTTCACTGACGTTCTCCCTGAGTTGTGTTGATGGGGAAAAGGAGGGAGATGACTGACTTCTGTGAGAAAGTGTGAACCAAGGAATGTGATATGGCAATTGGTGTGTGCAAAGAATGTCTTGCATCCTTTTGTCCTATAAATAACAGGGCCAGAATGCTGAGAGGGACTGGTGAGGGCCAAGGTATAGAGATTCCCATATTCCTCTGCTTCTAACTCTAGAACGTGAGTAATCCCTGGATGGGTGATGTGTTCTGGAAGTTTCTCTGTTGCCAATTTCTTGGTCACTGAACATCTATCCCTGGATTTGTTCCATCCTGAAAGCAAGAAGATTGCAAGCTGGAGCCATGGCAAGAGCTACTGTGTACTATAGGTGGGGTGTGGGGAGATGGCCCAGTGAGTGTAGCACTTGCCAGGTGAGCCTGAGGACCAGAGTTTCAACCCCCATTATCCACATGAAGCTAAATATGGTGGTACCCTTCTTTAATCTCAGTGCATTATGGTCAGATGGAAGCTCTCAGGCTAGATACTGACCTATACAGTATGAACAACAGAAGAGAAGAGAAGACTTGGTATGTAAGACCATCCTCTGATCTCCACACATACATCCATGTGCCCAGCATAAAACACACACGGTTGTGGTTAGGTATTATTATTATTGTTGTTGTTATTCAACTTGACACATAGTATATTCAACTTGAAACCAGGAACTACAATTGGAGAGTTATATTCATCAGACTGGCTTGTGGTCATGTCTGTGGGAATGTCATGTGGGGCAATTTACTTGATTAATGGTTGACATGGGAGGGCCCAGCCCACTGTGAGCAATGCCATCTCTGGGCAGAAGGGCTGAGTTTTACAATAGAAACCTGAGAAAGTAATGGAAACAAAACCATTAAGCAGCATCCTTCCTTGGTCTATCTTTCAGTCTCTGCTTCCAGATTCCTGCCATGAATTCCTGTCTTGTCTTTTTCTCAGGGATGGCTTGTAACCTGTAAGCCAAATAATCCTTTCCTCCCCAAGGTATACAGCAGAGGGTGGTACGAGAGACGCATGCGGCTGCTGCTGTAATAGGCCATGGTTTTTGGCAGATTCGCCGAAAGATTTTGGAGTTTAAAGCTGAAAGAGCCGTTTGAGTGCTCAGAGCCTAATAAGCTGTTGTGACAACCTGCAAAGTGACACCAAGAGCAAAGGAGACAATAAAGGCTTGGTATGCGAAGCTTCAGAGGGAAGCAAAGACTCTAGCAGGGCTGTTCGTGCGTGATATTTAAGTTAAGACTTTGTAGAAGTGAAACATTCGATTTACTGGTACAATTGATGCTGGTTAGCTAGGCTGAGGAATCAGCTGTAATTAGTGAGAAAAATACCACTGCAGTGAATTCTTCTGGCACAAGTGACACAAATTTAGACATAGTTTAGGAAAAGGAACCTCAAACGATGAGTTATTCTATCATATTGGCCAGTAGGCATGCCAGGGGGCTCTTCTGGCTTGCTGATGTTGTAGGAGGGTCCTGTCCACTTTGTGTGGTCTGTTTTCTGATCAGGTATGCCTTATCTATACAAACAAGCAACTGAGATTTTATGGGTGCAGTTTCCCTGCAATATATAAGTGACACACTATGACAGCAGAAGTCCTGTGGTTCCCACAGTCTTCTTGCCCCTCTTCTGTGGTATTCCTTTTTTTTTTTTTTTTTTTTTTTTTGGTTTTTCGAGACAGGGTTTCTCTGTGGCTTTGGAGCCTGTCCTGGAACTAGCTCTTGTAGACCAGGCTGGTCTCGAACTCACAGAGATCCGCCTACCTCTGCCTCCCGAGTGCTGGGATTAAAGGCATGCGCCACCACCGCCCAGCCTGTGGTATTCCTTGAGCTTTGTATGTGAGAGGTGGATTGAAGATGTATCAACTGGGATTCAGCACCCCATGATCTACATTTTGATCAGTTGTGGTTTTTTGTGATGGTCTCTGTCTGCTACCCAAAGAAGCTTCTCTGATGAGGGGTGAGAACTACATTTATATTAGGGTGTGGGGAGAGTGCAGTTAGAGATTATCCTGGTTTATTATCAGTCCTCCTCCAGCTTCTGTGACCTCCTTAGCCACATTTAGTCAGCTAGGCTTATAGTTCCAGGCATAAATTCCCTCTTATTAAGTTAACTTTAGTCCAATTAGACAGTAGTTGGTTATCCCAAAGGTATAAGTGCCATTATTGTACCTTTGGGGTGATATTGCCATCCTGATCATTGATGCACTACCGAGAGAGAGAACATCAGGCTTGCCTGAGGATGAGATCCATAATAGCTTATCCAATACTAGCTATTAAGTCATAATAACGTACATATGTCAGCAGCACTAAAGAGATTCAGCAAGCTGTATGAAATGTGTGTTTATAATTATAATTACTAAATGTGTGTTTATAAAGGAGAACTTGCTTTACTTGCTTAGGTTTGAAGAATTAAAAGGTAATAAACACATACATGCAGCTCAGCCATACAGCATGTAGTTGAGTTCTTGCGTAACAGTGAAGAGTCTGAGGGTTTTACTGGCCGGTGTTGATTCTGACCGGCAGAGCCACTTGGAAACCACAACTGGCACTAACACCGAATAGGGAAAATCATGCCACTCCTAACAGATAATATTTAATAAGTGCTTACTGTGGTTGATAACATAAATACCAAATGATGCTATAAAATCAACCTAGAAAACATATTTTTGCAGGGAATTTGTTTTGTCTCACCCACAGAAATAAGCATAGCTAGTGTTGATCGGCTTCTTCATTGCCTCATAGTGATGAAGATCTCTGGCTAACTGGTGATACTTCAATCCACAATGTATGGTCATTTGCAGAAGGAATAGGGCCACAGAAGGTGCTGGGTAATGGGGCGGTAAATTACTTTTGTTCGTGTTGTATTGGCCATACTAGTTGTGAGGCCCCACCCAGGCCCAAGGACTGCAAACCACAGCTTCTTCAGTATCCACTCAGAAGTAAACTATTTGGGAACATGCAGCTACTGCTTGTGTTCAGTCTGTAGCCATTATCTCATTTGAAGCGATGGGATAGAGACCATTACTCTCACATATTTCCCTGGATAGAGAGACAGAAAAGGTAATAGATCCACTGAGCATCACACAGAGCAGTATTTTTGCTCACACAAAAGGCTATTAATCACCATACTAGCTCTTGAACCGCAGGATCTGACATTAGAACAAGACTGGGCAGAGCAGCCTAGAATATCTTTCAGCTGGAGTTTTGGTGTAGGAGGGTTCTTCTGTATTTTGTGTTGCTTTCATTGGTTAATAAAGAAGCTGCCTTGGCCTTTTGATAGGGCAGGACTTAGGCAGGGAAAAGAGAACAGTATGCTGGGAAGAAGACTGGCTCAGAGAGAGCCGCCATGAAGCTGCCAGGGTCAGACATGCTGAATCTTCCCAGTAATCCCACTACCCTCGTGGTGACTTACAGACTACTAAAAATGGGTTGAAATAAGATGTGAGAATTAGCCAATAAAGGCTAAAACTAATGGGCCAGGCACTAACTTAATTAATACAAGTTTTGTGTGGTTATTTCGAATGTAAGCTAGCTGGCGGCTGGGAGCTTGGCGGCGGGGGGACACAGCCCGCACCTCTTACAACAGAATTTTCAATAGCTAAGTAAATTTGGGGAGTTACTCTGTGTCTTTGCATGTCATTTCCCCCCTGAGAAATAAGACCATCTGATCAAGTTTTCTTCAAGCTTGAAATTCCATTTAATGTCATCAAATTAAAAGAAAAGGATATATGTCTCCTGGAGAATTCCTCTTGTGTGCCGTATAGCTATCATGTAGCGGGTGGAGGATACTGGAGAGATGCTCCATTAGAATTGTGTCCATATGGGATCCTCAGCACCTTCTTTGTTCCCTTTGAAGAAATCCCCATGTGTGAGCACAGCCCACTGTCAAGGCAGCTGATTCCTGTTGGTTTAGGAAAGCATCCAGCGAGGCTTGTGTTCATCAGCCCCTTGTCTCTCTTCCGGATCATGCTGGGAAGGTAACCTGCCAAATCGCTTTCACCCTCAACTCACCATGAAACGCCTGACTGGGCTGCAGAGCAGTGTAGTTCATAAAGCAGGAGACTGCTAAAGGGAAAGAGGTTGTTTTTGCTGCTCTGGAATTCTCTGTGCCAAGGAGTCAGCCCCTTTTGGCTCCCTCGAGAAGCTGAGGTTTTCAGGTTTAAAGGCAAGACAGCAATGGCCCCCAATGGACCACAGCCAACTTCCTTAAAGAGAGATGAAAGACCTCACCAGAGTTTATCACCTCTGGCAAAGCATATTTCTCTCTCTCTCTCTCTCTCTCTCTCTCTCTCTCTCTCTCTCTCTCTCTCTCTCACACACACACACACACACACACACACACA
>JAQHUG010000034.1:8303614-8327845 GCA_028555095.1 Dicrostonyx torquatus
AGGGAGGTGGGCTAGTGGGGGAGTGGGCGGGCCTGGGACAAGGGGAGTAAATGTAAATTTTTCTTTTAACAATAAAAAACAAGAAAAATGAATAAAGTTTGCTTGCTTTGAAACAGCTGACCTTTGAGTCTAATGACTGAGGGCCTGGATGCTTAATCATTGCTGGTAGGCAGTTTGGGAGATCTGTCATAAGCTCTCATAGATCAGCCTAAATATGTGGAGACAAGCCAAGGTGTATGTTGCCTCCGAAAGCAATCAGAAGGGGATGGAGGGGTAAATAATGACATCAGAAATACAGAATAGGAACACTAAGGGGGAATGCTCCAACAATGGCTTCCTGACGATATTAACATGTCAAGAAAGAGACTTGGTTGTCATCTCAGATGTGTTTTTTCAGCCCTGAACTCATCATAGGCATGGACACCAAAGAAGCAGTGCCAAAGACCTTTCCTTACTGCATACAAAATTCAGATGTATCGCATGTGAGTATTTGAGTTTCATTTTATGTATAAGCTTGTATGTATTTATTTGTATATGCATATAAACATTCTATAATTAGTCACGGTATACACATATATCCACATATTTGCACTTGTGCAATTGGGACGGTGATGGTGTGATTTTTCTCAAGTAACACTTCAGTAATATTTCTTAAGTGCCTAGTTGAAGAACTCATGAAGTTTTTGCTAAGGGATAAAAGCTGAAACGAGCAGATTTAACCATTGCTTGAATCCCCCCTTTGGTTAGCTTAAATGGAACAAGAGTGTCAGTCTCCTGGGACAGTTCCTATTTGGAGACATCTTTACACAACACATATTCAGCATCCCCTCAGAGTTTTCCTGGTTTCCCTTGTTAATGTTGAATTAATGTTGAATCCAGAATGGAGGTCTCAGGTCCTGGGTGCATCTATAGTTCTGCCGCTTGTTTGAAAAGAACGTCAGCATTCAGGGTAAGGTAATACGAACATACCTCAACAGTAGTTGATTTTTAGCAACATAGTAATGCAAGTAGGAAGTTCTGCCACTGATCAGATAACTGTACAGGAATGGTTCAGCTGTCTACCTCCCTAGTTGTTTTTAGTGAATTAATCTTCTGAGCATCATACTGTATTCAGCAACAGGTGAATAATTATATTCTCTTGAGGTGTGACAGTGAAGAAGAAATAGACGTATATATAGCACATGACAATTTCTTACCCATGCAAGGCAATTAATTAATTACACAGATTTATCTGCCTAGGTGTTTCTCATATATTCGTCATTTAACTATTTATCATCTGTAATCTACACCCCTCACAGTTATGGTTGACTAAAAGTCTATCTGTTCTGGTTCTCAGAAAACTGAACTAATAAGATAGTCATAAAATCAAAATTATTAAGTCAAAAAGTTTAAGAATGATAGGTGAATAAGCAAAAACTATATTGTTTCAAATTCTAATTTTACATTTGAAAATTTAAAGATAGACTCTCCAATGCATGTGTAATTAAAAGCATTATAGACAGATTGAGGAGATGGCTCTGTGGATAAAAGTACTACCTGTACAAGCACAGAGACCTGAATTCAAATCAGCAGCACACACACAAAAAGCTGAGCATGGTTTTGAGAACAGGGGGCAGGATCAGTGCAGCTTACTAGATGGGAACCTAGCTCTAGATTTGAGGACAGACCTATCCTGTCTTAAGGGAATAAGGTGGAGTGTGATGGAACAGGACATTCAACATCTCCCTCTGGCCTCTAAGCCTATGTGCCCTCTCCCTACCATGTGCACACACCATAAAATACAAAACTAAACAAATAAAAACATCATAGAGTTTGAATATAATGCAATCTGAAAAACAGAATTGTATCCATTTTCTAGATTAACCTTTAAAAATATTTCCTATAATTTTCAAAATTTTAACTTATAAATAACTTCATTGATTTCTTCTGCAGAGACTCCATTAATGAGCTTGTCAAATTTCACAAATCTTACTACAAAAAAAAATAATGATGCTAATTGTTACCATAAGAAAATGTATCAAAAGCATATAAATGGAGCTATTTACAACAATTATTGATCATTAAAATACCTTGTGCAGGTGCCTGACAGAGTCTAATTTATTGACTGAGTCTAATTCCGGATTTTGTTGTACATATTACCATATATTTTTCTCTAAATCTATATCTATCTATCTATCCATCTTATATCAAATTATCTATCTATCATCTATCAATCGATCTATTTATCTGTCCTCTTTCTATCTATCTATGTATCTATGTATCTATCATCTATCTATCTAATTCTATCAATATTTATGCATTGAATACTTTCTCTGTTTATTCACCCTATCATTTATTCATTGACCTTATACTGAGATTTTTAATAAAAAATGGGCCTTGCACTAGATTCTGGAGGCATAATGTAAACTAAAATAATAATATTCATTAATAAGTGTGCTGTCTAGTATACATGAGTGGGAAGACTATATAAATACATATGCAATTTTAATATGTTTTTTTTAAAGCAAAACTGTGAACCACTAACCATGTTAGAAAGCTAGTTTGCCCAAATCTTGAGTCTGGGGAGCATTCCAATAGGAAATATATTTGTAGATGAAATTGGGGGTCACTAGCATGGAAAACACCCTATAGTATAATAATGAGACACATTTTCCAAAACAAAAGCAATCTAATATTGGTATTTTAGATAGTGGATATAAAGATGAAGATGATTATTCTTTTGATAAAGGAGGTGTTGCTTCCATATCAGAGCAATATGTTGTATCTTATACTGTAGTGATGTGTGCAGTGTAAGAGAGAATAACAGTGTGCCTGGTTGTACAGGGAGACATCACAGAGATGGCAGCTTCTCTCCTGTGTGACTGATCCTAAGTTCCCTGAAGCCAGAGGATGTGACTCTTTTAGGCTTGCATATTGTTCTTTTCCCCAATATAGCAGCAGGTCCTCAGTGAGCTTTGAATAAATTTCTGATTTAATATTACTTATTAAAATGACACCTGGAAGGTTAGAACAGAGGCTACTGGGATGGGATGAATATGAAGAATGGCAGTGACAGGATGTGTTAACATGAGGATTTTGCCCACTAGCCCTGTGTTTACTAATTTGGGATCTGTTTTTGTTAATTTGTTTTTACATTCATGTTGTTGATATCAGTCACCTATCAAACAGAGAGATCATAGTTCATGTCCATTGCCTATGCACATGTCTGCATGGAGCTAGGATACAGAGACATAAACATACTGTTAGATCAGTGTGATATCAGAAAGTATCAGCACAAGACACTAAGAAACAAGGGTGTGGAAGTGATGCTCTTTGGTATTGCATAACAGTGCTAGGAGCTGTCCTCTGGTGTGGGAAGTCCTTCGGTGTATGTGTTGCTTTTATTGGTGAATGAATAATCTTCCTTGGCCTGTGGTAGGGCAGAGTAGAGCTAGGCAGGGAAAACTAAACTGAATGCTGGGAGAAAGAAGGTAGAGTGGTGAGAAGCCTTGTAGCCACCACCAGAGACAGACATGACAGAACCTTGCATGTAAGCCATTGCCATGTGGCAATACACAGATTAATAAAGATGGGTTAGTTTAGGATTTAAGAGCTAACCAATAAAAGACTAGAGCTAATAAGCCAAGCAGTGATTTAATTAATATAGTTTCTCTGTGGTTATTTCAGGTCTGGGCAGCTAAGAACAAACAATCAACCACCCCCAACAGTCCTTTGCTTGTCCTCTGATCCCAATTTCTCTTCTAGGTTCCTCTTTTAGTATACTTTATGCTGTCATGTCTTTCACCAAGTTTCATGTGATCAATCCCAAATCTCTTTCCCCAGCATTGCCTCTTCCCACAACTTCATCTATACAGATCTAATTCTCCTGTGACATCTCCACCTAATATCTTGCTGATACTTCTAACTCAGTTTCATCAATGCTGAGCTCATCAAAATGTGTTTATTGTCTGTTTCTTATTTTGCTAATACCTCCCTGCTAAACCCAATACTGTTGGGAACACTTTGGATCAGCATTTCCTTCCTCTATTCCTACATCAAGGCATTTTGGTTATCATCTAAAGGAGTAAGTCACAAAACAATCTCACACCAGTCTGGAATTATGATTAATAAAAGGGTTATTTATTTAAAAGGAAAAACTTACAGATCACCGTCCTAGACAACAGCCCTCTGCACAACCAGGAAAAGGATCTGGTAGCTGGAAGCGGATTCCGAAGCAAGAAAGGGAGCACAAGGCTACTGCTGCTTTTTCAAGCCAAATAGACCACGCCCAAGTGAGGTGGTACCTTAAAGGCTATTGGCAAAGGAGCGGAAGGCGCTTCCACAGCAATCATCTATCTGTGATGTCTTGCAATTCTCAATCCTACCTGTGTTACCCTATTTTAGATACTTTTGCTTCTTATGGAGGTAAGAGATGTTCAGCAATAAGATATGGAATGTGGAGGTGGCTGCATAAATGGCCTACTTAGTAAAGCACGGCTGAGAAGTGCAAAGACCTGAGTTCATTCCTCAATTCTCACAAAAAGAATACGACAGTATACCCTTGTATATCCTTGTAATCCTCATGCTGTGGAAGAAAAACAAGAGTATCCTTATGTCTTGCTGGCCAGTTAGTGCAGACAAATCAGCAAAGTCTATGAGAGACTTTCAAAAACTAAGGCAATGATGATCATATCAGACATCAACTTCTCACCTCCACACATGAAAACATTGAGAGAAACTGACTCCTAGGCTCTGCTTACAAAGGCCGTGGTTTTAGGGATACAGCTTGGACACTGGGACTTTTCAGTAGCATTGCACAGTCATTCTAGCATGTAGTAAGGTCAGGGGTCACTGACACATGCAAAGAGCATTCTCTTCTTCCTTCTTGTTTGGAATTCTCAACACTGCCACTCTTTTTTGGAAGAGCAGACAAAAAAAAAATCACTTGAATGTTTACATGGTTCCAGAACTCCTAAGATGTAAAAACAAAACTTAAAGAGAAAGTGAATGAATATGAAATTTATGAAGTACAAAACCTTCCGATACCATGGCAATCAGCTCGCTCCAGTCTGAAGGACAAATCTGTCATGATAGCACAGTAGCCTTGGCATCTGTTTAGAAAGAAACAAACATGAGAATATTCTTCTGCTCAGACTTGTTTTTCCACTTCTAATTTTCTCTCCTTCAATCAATTTTAGACAATATTGTTGCTTAAAGAAAAAAAAAACAGCTGTGAACTTTATCACTTTCCTTTATAAATTTTTTACAATTCCTTTTTTGTTCTTGCTTAAAAAAAAAAAAGCTCACAAGTTCTTGACTAATTTTGTATACAGTTCACCATCCCATTCTACCAACTCCATTTCTCTTGCATGCACTCCCGCCGTTGAGGAGCTTGCTTGTGCTACTCCTTCCCATTGAACACTAATACCTATCCCATCCTTGCCTTTTCTGTTCACACACTCTCTCTCACACCCAGTTTTCCATGGGCATTTTGGAAAATCTTTCTTATCCTCTTAAGTACCATGATCTTTCATTACTTTACAAACCGAATCTATTATTAATTTAAAAATTCATGTAATATTGTTTTATTCATAAAACAACTTATTTCAACTGTTAAATATTGGAGAGAGCTTTGTACTAGGAAGAAACACAGACCTCTGCAGAAATGACTACTGTCACAAAGACAGGGTAAAAAGACTCAAGGACTGTAAAACATTTGGGATTGTTATTTTAATACTGTCTCAGAGGGTTTGGTTTTTTGGGGGCGGGGAGTGGGAGGGGATTAACCGGTTGAGGATTCATCACTCTAAGTGAGACAAGAAGTTGAGTTAGAGAGGATGAGGTTCTCTGTTCTAAAGAAATGGTCTTAGAGACAAGTGAGCTGATAAAAAAGAAGCACTTGGATTTGGTAAGATAAAAATGATTTCAGAAGAAATGGGTCAGGGATTGGATTATTCTGTTGATGGGAGATTTTTGAGCAAGTCACCTAGGAAGGTCCAATATTGGTTGTAACTCTGTCTTCTGTTGCAAGAATTTTTATCTGTTGTTCAATTGAACACTCCCATTCAGTTTCGTTTCTTGCTAAGAATGGATTGTGGTTTGTATGGGGTCTCTAAAGCTAATGTATCATCAATTGACTCCTTCAGGTTTATAATGTCAGAGAAATTGTAGTCCCCTGGCTTCACACTACTTTCTGCTTGACCCAACAAGATGAGTGATTATTTTTTTCACTTTTCCCTTTTAGACCTCAGTCCTGAGGAATATGAACTTCTCAAAGGGATAAGGGTAAGAGAAAGCAGATCTCCTGGGTAGATTGGGAGCATGGGGACCTTGGGAGAGGGTTGAAGGGGAGGGGAGAAGCAGGGAGGGAAGCAGAGGAAATGTAGAGCTCAACAAAAATCAATAAAAAAAAAGAAAGCAGAAATTGGTGATACTAAGGGAACTCCAATTTTGTAAACAAGGCTCTGAAGAAAAGGTAGTTCCCAAATCACTGGGGCTTCTGATTGGGAAAAAAACAAAAACAAGCAAACAAACAAACAAAAACTAGAGATACAGTTTTTACATGTGATCTCTGTTTTATTTTATTTTCATTTTATGGTTACAATGAACTTTTTCCATGTTGCTAAAATCTGGTTGGCATAAACAACAACATTTCTTGTTTCCAGAAATGGTCTTGAGTCTCTCAGGTTGTGAGCTCCATCTTGAAAGAAAATTCTAAAAATGATTTGAATTTCTTTTGATTTTATTAACTAAGCAATACTGAATTCTTCATAACACCAGGCATTAAATACTGTCCAGAGAATAAAATATCTTCTCACATTCTAATTTACAGAGAGCCAAAATGATGGGCATTTGAAATAAAATAACTGTTGAACTTTGAATTTAGCTTATTTTCAGAAGCGTCCACAATCTTCACCCAGCTGTGTTGGTTCCAGCCTTTCATATTTTCCAATTCAAATCAGAGAATTAAAAGAAAAATGAAAAGAAGGAAGAGAAGATTGGTAGCTGTTATGTTTGGTGATGCCCCAACATCTTTTACACCTAAGGAATCTATACAACAGAGGGTGAAAAGTAAAATTCTTTTTCTCCTGTCAGATTATTTGGTTTTACTTTAATTTTTTCTTTTCTTTGATGAAATCAAGGCTTTCCACTATTTTACATCCAGTGAGCCCCTGCTTTATACTAAATTGTCTGCAGTATTGGAGATGTGATATGTACTTGTGAAGACACAGAAAGACTGGAAGCAGAGCTAAAGTAAATGCTCTTGAGGTCACTCTTTCCTATTATAAAAAGTGCTACATAAAGGCAGAACTGGATGCTGGGGAAATCTCCATGTTGAAATCCATGTCTAGCAGGTGTCTAAGACTTAGGTTATAGAGGGAGGGGCCGGCAGTACAGGTATTTATGAAAGTGATGAGGTTGAAGAGGAAGGAGCTTAGCTCAGTAGAGAAACAGACAGTGGGCCATTTTTGCTGGAGGGTAGTTGAAAATAGGAAGTTGAGATTAACCAGGTCTTGTACAGATTGATCATTTATGCTCAACGAAAATGGTTTGTGATTAATTCTTTGGTTTAAAAAAAAAAACAGAACCCAAAACGTAACCCAATACATACATCTTATAGGAGAGGAGGAAACTTTGGATTATTGGAATTATCTTAATTACTGTTTTACTGGTGAAAAGAGACATCATGACCAAGGCAACTTACATAAGAAAGGAGGGTTAGTTCATGATCATGTTAGTATGTTAGTATAACAGTACTAGAGCAGTAGCTGAGAGTCTAATTATAGCTTGTCCACAATATTAATATAGAAAGAGAGAGAGGGGGAGAAGAAAAAGAAGAAGGAGAAGGAGGTGAAGGAGAAGGAGAAGAAGAAGAAGAAGAAGAAGAAGAAGAAGAAGAAGAAGAAGAAGAAGAAGAAGAAGAAGAAGAAGAAGAGAAATCTAGATATCACTATGATAAAAAGAATGAGGAAGATTCTGGCTAGTGACACATTTTCTCTAACTGGAATGTAGATAGAATTGATATATGTAGAACATAAAAGTATTACAGGGGGCTATGAAAGGGAAGGAAGAGGACTAAAGGAAGAGAAAGGAGAAACAAGAGAAGATAATGGAATACATGAGGCATGAAAGCAAAAGGAACTATTTGGGTGTGGAAGAGGCAACAAAAGAGGCAGTGTGTATGGCGAAAGGTGGAGAACATCACAGGGTCTAATGATATACATGTACCAAAATGCCATAAAGAAACCTATCATATAACAACTAAATAGGAATAAAAGAGAACCATTGCATATGGTAGTTTTCAAAAAAGACAATTGGTATGATCTACAGTGTATCTATATCTATATTTATATCTATATATATTGTGTTTGTGTGTATACATATATATACACACAGAGAGAACTTGCAGCTGAGTTTTGCACATACCATTCATTGAGAAGTGTCTCTAGAAGCTGCTGAATGTGTTGGAGGCTCAGAGCAGACATTTTCCTTCCCTGAACATACACAATAAAGACTCATGTGTTTCAACCATCAATAATGTCAAGGCTGTGAAATTTCAGGTTAAAGTGAACATCAAAGGAAGCTATAATTAATGGGGTTAGGAGTACAAGCAGGGGCAGCAGCAGGTAGCTGTAACAGAGAACGGAAGCTGGCAGGCACTACTGTGGCTTTGTTACAAAACACACGTAAATGAGTTTGCGCTGAAATACAAAAATTACACCTTGAGTATTGGCTTCATTCTTCCTAATCACCCAGTGGCCAGTGGTGTCTTTCCATTGTCTGCACCAGGTTAATTATTCTGATTTTCCATAGTAACCCTAGCTATGGGCTGCTTCACTGAAAAATGTTTGTTGAATAGATGAATAGATGCTGATTTATTTTGGGAAGATGAAGTTTTGTGTAATCACAGTAACTACTGAGCTACTAGTATGTGCCAGATATTCCTTACAGTTTGATATAATCCTAAAAAATCTGTGCAAGGAAAACATTAACTATAACTTTCAAGGGGGGGGCAAAGGTTTTGAATTTGGGCCATGGTCAAGAAAATAAATGGCAAGTGATTATTGAACACCATTTTCTGTTCCTTTTAATCACTCTTGGCATTATTTTGCATCAAAATTTTCTAAAAGAAATATAAGCAAATTCTATCTATGTAAGTAGAATGAGGTTATGGTTCTATTAAATAACCTCCCCCCCACACATACACACACACACAAGAGTGACCTAAAGTGCAAAGATTCTGCCTTAATGAATGTAAATAAAATCCAAAATCAGTGGGTAGACTCCTACTATATCAAGGGTCCATATTTTTTCTTTTAGACTTAGTCATTTTTAGCTCATAGCTTCTGTCCTCGGGGCTGTCTCATGGACCAGGGTGTCAATGTTAGAGCTGCAGCAGACACCCTTAGTTTTTAGTGAAAACACTAAGGAAGCCACTAGCTGAGCCACAGGCCACACCACCCGCCTCATGCTGTTTAGTCGATCTACTGAAATTTCCCCCTGACTTCCTACCTTTGCTTCCATCTTTGGCTACTTCTCTTGCGGGAAAATTGCCCCATCACTTATTCTGTTGGTTTCTTCACTGAGGATACTGCAACCAAGAAAGGAAGACATGTGCTAGAGAGGACTTTGGTGATCTTTGTACAATTAAGAGACAGCTGAAATAAAGCTTAACCTGTCATCAGGCGAGGACCATCCCCAGAAGAAGAGCAGAGGGGCACTCTAGCTTCCATGTCAGTCAGGTCTGGACTCAGGCAGCCCACTAAGGCCCACTCTGCCCCACTGACCTCAATCCCTTCATAGTCAGATTCTCAGTCTGGAAAGGTAGCCACTCTTTTCACCAAAGCTTGACCTGACTTCCTTCCAGGTCTGTCTCTTTATTTTGACTTTCCTTTCCTTTTCCTTCCCTGTTGTCCTCTTTCCTCTCACTTCTTACATTGTTTTTTGCCTGCTTTTGTCATATAAAGAAATTCTATAAACCATTGCACCAATGACGATCATATAATTTTTGTATAACTTCTTTGTCCATTTATCTGTCTTCAACACTCATTTCTGCTATTTGTGAAAAGTCTTTCATCATTTAGAAAAGTGTCCAGCCTGACACAAACTTGGACTCAGCCTGTGGCACCTACATCTTAGAACTTCCTTTAAGTACATTGGGGTCATAAGGTCTACTTTCAGTTCACCTATACAGCCATTTCTTTGTTTCCTATTCGCTTCTGTGCTTATTGAACACTTCTGATAAGGTAAATGCCTTTATAGGCCCGGAAGGTCTTCTATGGTCTCTACAAAGGGAAACAAGCATGATCCTTTATGCTATGATTTTCAGTAGAGAAGTTACCCACAAGTCATGTAGCTATCACTTGCTACTCTTTGGAGATTTTGGTAAAATTTGCAAAAAAAAATATATAAAAGAATGAATGTTAGGAGAACATAAAAGATGAACTCTGTAGATTGGAGGGCTCCAGGAGAATTTCCAATTTAGGATGAAAGTAAAGTGATTAAACAGATCTGGACAAGAACAACTACCAAAGAGTGCTTCAGGAGAGGAACAAGAAGACAGTGCAGTGCAGAGCCATGGTCTCCTCTCGGCTACTAGGTCTTCTTAGATCTTGAGTAGAGACAAAAAAATATCCACTTCAAACCAGTTGTGCTAGAGAGAAGCATGCTGAAAATAAGCTCAAGAAAGAACCCGAGGAGGTGAACTATTGAAGCAGGTTCCACATGCGAAAGGGATATTTCTGAGGAACTGCTTGCAACTCTCTTGGGAGTGAAGGCTGGTGTCCAGATTTACGGTGTGATCTACACCAGTTGTTCAACCTCTTAAAGTCACGTTTTCTTTCC
Organism: Dicrostonyx torquatus; assembly: GCA_028555095.1. Lineage (NCBI taxonomy): Eukaryota > Metazoa > Chordata > Mammalia > Rodentia > Cricetidae > Dicrostonyx > Dicrostonyx torquatus. Next base: position 8,314,439 of record JAQHUG010000034.1, read on the forward strand.
CAAGAACTGAAAGTTGTGATAATTGCTCCTAGGAAGAGGATAACAACCTTAGGACACATGTCACAGTGGCCATGCTTGTGGCTTGCTTATTAAGCATCTTCCCTTTTATTGTCTCCACTTTTATCAGATTAAGAGCACCAAATCTCCAATAGGAACACTTTGATCACCAAGAGACCCATTTGAAATGGAAACTTAGTAGAGTAGATGGTGTTTTGTCTCATCAATGCTATAAAGTCTAGAAACATTCTTAAGTTGGAAAGTGAAGTATAGGAGAACTGCACTTTTTTCTCATGTGAAAATTTTCCAACCTGCCTGCAGTTTCCCCTCCTTCCTCAACCTCCAATCCTTCCCCCTACATCTCCTTTGACCCTGCACCCATTCCCCCTCCATTTCTATTCAGAAAAGAGCAGGCCCTCTGCTTATACATTACAGTTGTGTAGCATGGTCTTCTTGTGGAACTGTTAACAGGAGTGGAAGCAAAAACAAGAGTCTCTGACTCCTTTGCCAGCTTTTGGAACCTTTTCCCCCATACTGAGTTGTTTCGTCCATTTCGTCCAGCCTTAATACAAGGAGAGGCACCTAGTCTTTCTGCAATGTGATATGCCAGGTTTGGTTAACAACTGCACTTGGAACTTTGTGGAAAATTTATGAATGACTCATAGCAGCTTTCCTGAGCTAGAGAAGGCTTGGGAAATCTCATTGCTTCTGTTGGTACAGCAGAAGAAGGGTTGATTGAACTGGAGACCAACTGAAGATTCTTTGCTGGAGGTAAGTCTGATAAGAAGCTTCTTCCTACCAAAGTCAGCTTCCTTTCCATTGTCCCAGTATCTCAGCTAAAAGTAATTCAAGAATATGGGTTTGGTCACAAACCCAGCTTCCTGTCCTTTGCTCACATCCCATTATTTTTTTACTTGTTTCCATGAAATCAGTCTGCTACCTTGAACCCATCCACAAAATCTTGTGAACAGGTGGCTTCAAGAAGCAGCAAACTGCTCTGCATGAATGCTCTTCATCTTCTGCTGTACTAAGCCACATTTTAAGACATTTGAAAGCCATAAAAAAGAAATATTTCCAACATGACAGAGCTGATTATTCTAGGGAATCCGAACAGGTTGTAAAAACTGCTGGGATCTGCTTCCATGAAGATCAATCTAAGTGATAATGAGAGACTGTGCCTTGCAGTGGGGATGATTAGGACATTGCAGTGACAGAACCACTCATTGCCAAGGCAATGTTTTCTTGGTTGAAACAAGGCTATCCTCAAGTGACTTCCTTTCATCCTGTATCTCAAAGAATATTACATAACCCAATGTTTATTACTGAAATCAGATTTTGTCCATAGAGTGCAAAGTAAGTAACAAGTAGCAAGCAGGAGAGGCAGAATTTTCACTTCATAAAGAATTGAGACTAAATTGAATTTATAAAGATTCTATTTGGTTCTAGTGGGCCATGGGCAGTCAAATGAAGACACATTTGAAACAGAGGAAAATCAAAAGACTTCAGTGGCATAAAACATTGCCCCAGGAACTACTTAGGCTGGCAGAGACAAATGTGTCTGCCTTCTGCTGAGGAAAGCAGCAGTTGTTTACCATACACCCTGGATACTCTAAAAACTGAATGCGAGGAGGCAGAAATCAGGGATGGATGAAGCTATGATTGATGGTAATTGAAGCTTAGCATAGAAAAAAAGTACTAGTCTGTGCTGTAGTATTCATATTGCTGTAAATCTTGTTCCAGCTTGTGATCTATCATTTGTATTTCTTGTAATGAACAGGAAGATAATTTATATCAAGCTTTAATGCACAGACATACTTTGTAGGGAAAGAACCAGAGCCTGGCTCCATTGCTGCTCTACTTCTACTTGCTCAGTTTTACACTTGAGCTTGGGAACTGAGAATAACCTAACTCACCTGCTGTTAGTGTTCTAATATATCTCTAGGAAAAACATAATATGTTTCTTATAGATGGGCCATTCAAACCTAAATCTATTAGCCATTACAACTGAGTTGAACAATAGAAGGCAGGAGAGTAGCACAGTGGTACTCAAAACATTATATGTGGACAGATTTGAATGAGAAAAAAACCACAGAAATAGAAAGCAAAGGTTTAGAGACACTTATAGAACCTTAATGTTGCCAAGACACCTATAAGCATCACAGAAAGAGGGATCATGCACCCTTCACAAGGGTATAAAAGTTTAAAAACAAAAAGACAACAGAGAAACAAAACCCTGGTACTTCATCACAGAGCATCAGAAAAACCAAATGGATTATTTGTGACCCTGGGAAAGCAAACCACTGTCTCTGATCTTCAGCATCCTGCCCAGCTCAGGGGCTTCAGAGATGCTTAACTTTTAGAGCAAATGTACTTATTGAATTAGAGAAGGCATTTAAAGCATCTGCTTGTCAATGTACTATTTTTTATAGCTCTTTGGCTTGTATTTTTAAAGCCCATTTGATGATCATGAAAAATAAGTAGGATAGAAGACCCTGGATCCATCTATCAAACAACTGGGAAGAAACTCAAATTGTCAACTTTGGGATTCAGCCATCCTTTCTAAAGCTCCTGACACAGAACTGTTGTCTTTAGTAATATCTCATTAAGCCAGCTTTCTATCACAGAAGCCAGCCTATACTCATGAACGTTTCTTTAACTTTTCTATTAACTTATTAATGGGATTGGGGAGATGAATATCATTTAATGGGACATTTCTCTGTCTCTGTATAAAGCCTGACATTCATAAATTAAAGAGGTCATTCGTTTGCACCCAGCTGAGGAGGTCACATGTCTGGTTCTGACAAGATGATTTCTAATCATAAGTCTTCTGTTGCTGTTACATCTGGTAAGTGACAGGGAGAAATGAAGGAAACCCTGAGCTAATTGGAATGTACAGAGAAAGGAGAGAAAACAGGGGAGAAACAAGTCTGTGCTAAACAAAGCTGCCATGCTCTGACCCTGATAAAGACAGGTTGATGGAATGAAAAGTCACAGAGCCTGAATCTTGGAGGAAGGAGGGATGGAAACTGATGTTTTAAGAATAGCACATTTCTTTGGATTAAGGGTTTTAGGAGTAATGACAGAATAGAAGGTATTAAACTGAACTTAATCTGAGGTGTCTCCCATGTTTGTCTCCCTGTGATGTGTGGGGTACTGACTTCATAAAAGACAAGAACTATTAATGCAAGCATATTAGACCATGAATCTAGAGTTGTAATGGTAGAATGATCTGGGGGCATTTTTATAAGATCCAAATCTTGCTGGGACAGTTAAGAAATGTACCACAAAGGGTGTGCCTATCTTAGGTAAGTTCACTAGAAATGCAGCTTACAACAGGGGATTATTTAGAACATATGCTTAGAGAAAACAGAGAGAAGAGAAATAAGACAAGGCTGGGGAAACAATTGTGTGTCTTTAGATTAGACCAAGGAAGTTGATCTCTAGAGGCTTGAGCCCTGAGCTGAATGATCTCTTATTCATGTGATCCTCTCCTACAGATTTCCAAAGAAAGTTTCTCTGAAAAAGCTTCTTGAATCAGGAGGCTCATGCAAGTCGTAGCAGCCAATGCAGGCAGCAGTTGACAGATGAGTTTCACAGTAGGGAATTAGATGGACAAAATGTCTGCTATAACGATTTGAAATGGTTCAGTCACTGAACTGGGTTACTGGATGTTACAGGAGTGCACAGAGAAACGAAAGCTTCTGCAGAGAGCAGGATTGATCTGTCTTAACAGGAAAGCCATTGGATATAGGTGAGATGCGATTATGGGCAGTGTGATAGGCCATAGTTACTATAGGCTTGGGAAGGAATGATGCAGCTTGGAATCAAATATCCTACTGTTCCTTCCCAGGTATGTGATTCTCAGTAAGAGACCCTAATTCTATCTGTTCCAAGACCTTCCTTTGATAAAGGGTACAATAAGCTTACCTTTCAGAAGAGCTGTGAGAACCAAATAATACAAAATAAACGGTTGTGTTTGCTACCCAGGTCTTAACGTTCCACAAATGACTGTCTCCTTAATTATTACAGAACTGCATACATGGCTCATATTGATGGTGTCGAATTCTATTCTGATGGGTTTGGATTTTATAGAGATGATAGTGATGATGATGATGACGTGACGGTGATGATGAAAACGATGATGGTGATGATGATACTGATAATTATAGCAGCACCATAATGTAAAATAAGACATCAATGGATGTTTTACAAAACCAGGCAATTTTCAGTCTTTAACCTGCCCTGTGGAGGTTGGGTGAGGTACAGGAAGAGAAAAAAGAGATAAGACTCAGTTACGATAGTGCAGACAAGCAGTAAGGAGGGTTTGAACCTGGCCGGCTTTATAGTTCAAGAAGAAACTGGTACAAGATGGGTCAGAGCTCATGACATTTTACATCTTCAATCATAATGCTACATGCATGGATTCTACAGAATGGATAAGCCACTTCAACTGTGCACAGTGCAAGCTTTGCAGAATAGCATTGTGTTCTGGGTTAAGCATTTCAGTGGAAAAGTAGCCCTTAGAGATGCCACTGGCTCCTGGTACTGATGACTCAATGATGCTTGTGAGCCTGCTCTGCTGTCTGTTGAGTTTCTGTGTACTCAAATTCATTAACAAGGAGACAAAGGAGGGAGATGGGCATATTTTCCTCTTGTCATTCTCTGGAAGAGTTTTTCAGGGAAGCTATCAAGCATAATGTAATTATTGTTTCTGCTGAAAGCCCATATCTACCCAGAATGACCTTGGCTCCTGTCCATGATGCAAACAGGAAACAAGCTGATTTAAGTCGTATCATCAAGGTACTGCTTTGCAGCCTTGCTATGGAGGAAATCAATAGACATACTTTACTACATAGGCACAAACAAACACAGCCTGCTCTTCCAGGCTGAGTTCCCACCAGTCCTCAGATGTCAACTAGTAAAGAAAGCCCACATCCTAGATCATACTGAGTTAAGATTTTGTGATGTTGTATCTCTTCCATCTGGGACACTCTGACTGTGACTTTCAAAATGATATCATTAACAGAAGGTAATAGTGGTAACAATCATGGGGCATTCTGTGGAACTCACATAGCATTTTCACATATGATATTCTTCTTGGACTTCATGGTCACTATAAGCCACAAGTACTACTAGAACCCCATTTTACAGACAATGATACTGAGGATTGATGAAGGAATGCAGAAGGGTAGGTGAGTGAGGAAGAGATTTAGTGCTCTATCTGGCCATGTAGGGTTTCTATTTCCCTTGGATTCCAGTGAATGACAGCAATGTTTGTTCTTGTTTTGTGTCTCAACACAATTCTGGTCCCTTCTCTACTCTTTCGCTCATAGGGTGGGAGGATTCATTAGCCTCAATCACAGGAAATATGGAAGCAAGAGCAGTTGCATAGTGTGCATTTCTCTTACACCACCCTTAAAATGTTGACACTGCAAGTACTCAGAACTAGTTTTTGTTTTGTTTTTGTTTGTTTGTTTACTGAACAAATGATTGTGGAGTAATTGAAATGTTACCTATGTTTTTCCTATGTCTGAATGAAGATAACTTTTCTGGGCTAAATCTTTAGCCCAGGAAAGATGTTTAGTTTAGCACATTGAAAAATGAATAAAAATGCCTGGAAGGATGGTACCACATATGATGTGATAGGTAGTCCAGTGAAAAGGAAATTGTTTACATGCATGTTCTTCCATAAGTACACATGGAAGAACATGGAGGGATGGTAGTACATATGGTGAGATAGGTGGGCCACACATAAGGAATAGACCCTTTCTGGAGTAAATTCAGAAAGATGTGCACAGTATCACAAGACTGAACTCCATGCACAGTCATTTGTACTGTGCTCCCAGAAGCTACCAAGTAAGTTATTTTAAACACATTATGGAGCATTATTTGTAAACCAGAGAAGATAATTGCAACAAACTCATAAAATTTGGTGAGGATTAACACCTATGAGTCACAAAAGTTTAATTTACCAGATTTGAAAGTCCTTCATCCATGACTGCAATTGTTGTAAAGGTCCTGGTTTAGGGGTAACTGTCTGCCAGTGATTCCTGACTGATGGTTTTCTGCTTGAGACCTGTTGAAGACAAGCTCCAGGTTCTTTCCTCAAGTGCCATTGTCTCTTTCAGACAGGGGCATAGAATCCCAGTGAGGGGAAGTAGAGTAGTACTGTGGTTCTTTAATTTATCTACCACCCATTAGCATAAAGCCAGAACATCAGGTCCACTAGGAATACCTCTCTGCAGAGAGCCAGACAGGTCCTTTACTTCAGCATCTTTCATCATGGGGAAGGTGGAAAAAAATGAACAAAAACGAATACACTAAGATGTGTATTGGATGACAGATATGTAGAACCAGAACAATTTCCAGATATGGGGTAAATAAATGCCTTTACCTGATTAAGTTGCATGGTTGACATAAGGAACAAAGATGCAGAGTTTTCTAGTACAACCTAGAAATTAACATCTGCTTACTATGGTCAGAGAGGTGAGCTGGCTTCCTCCTCTCCAAAGCGATCCAGTGTCTCCGTAGCCATTTCCTTGCCTTTGCAATCTCTGTTTTATGGACAATAGAGGTACTTACTTATGATTGAAATACCTGATGAATATTGTATGAAGAAGCTGTGCCGTAGGATGGCAGAGAGAAGGTATTAAAGTTTGTCTTCTACTCAAGTCTAGGAAGAAAGAGCTTCCAAGGCAGCTACAAATGGAGAGGGTAGCAGCATAGAGCAGAGTCTGGAGGAGGCAGCACAGTCTTCATATTCAAAACGGGACTCATATTTTATCTGTGAGGATTGTGACAACCACCTTAATTCATTATAATTGTTCTAATACAGCAAAGTCACCTCATTCGATAAATAGCAATGACTACATGTTATGCGGTCCCCAACTGTGTGGCCATCCTGTGATAACAGCAATAGAGATATGGAGGTGGACGGAGTACAGAAAGCACCTCCTGTAAAAGTTAGGAGGCTACACTCAGATATCAGAGAGAGAGAGAGAGAGAGAGAGAGAGAGAGAGAGACAGACAGAGAGACAGAGAGACAGAGAGACAGAGACAGAGACAGAGGAGAGATACTTTTCCTGAAGAAGATGATACCTGTTTCCTCTGCCAACTTGTTTTCTTATTCTCTGTGTTACACTCTTGAATCTTGAAACTTGCTATTCAAGCATGGAGTACCTGTTACAGCCATCTGTATAAATAATATATGCTAAAATGCTTTTCTGTGCCACAAATATTGACCTTGTTCAATAATTGATGGTGGAGTTCACTGCTACCCTTGAACTATGCAGAGATAGGTTCGTGCCTTTCCACCGCTCTTCATCTGTGACTATTTTTTCTTATGTTCAAAATACCTACATTTCTTGAAGAAAGTGGACTTTTCCCTGGAGTTCTAATGTGATACTAGAAACTGGACTCAGTCAGGCAGACATGACAGACATAAACAGAATTCTCACCTTTCCATTACAAAAAACAAAACAAAGAAAAACAAGACCCTCCCAGCTTAATATTTTTAAAGAATGTTGAGGTCATATATCCTCTTTCTCTGAATTTTTTCAAAATGTTATTGTAAGCAAAAGATCATGCAGCATAGGAAAGATTTAGTGAACATTTATCATGATCCTCGTTGCCATCCAAGGACTTCATTTGTATTACTTCATTCAATACTCAGAAACATTTCTTGATTGAAGAGTTGCAATCATTTGTGCATGACAGATAAACAAAACTGATTACATGGGGAGGTTGCCTATGTGTGTAATATGCCTAGTGAGTGGCTGTGGGAAGGAAAACCTTATACCCAGATCACTGTAATAACCAACTCCCTGCTTACACATCCATATAAAGAGAAATTCCTCCCTCTTTTCCTTATCATTCTTACTTAAAGGAACAGACATTTACTATTGCCATATGTGTGGCTTGAATGAGAAATGCCCCTTCCCTGTTGTCTTAAGCATTCAAACTCTTGGTCTCCAGATAGCATCACTGTTTGGGGAAGTTTAGATGGCACAGCTACTGTATATTGGAGGAAATGCATCACTGGGGATGGGCTTTGAAAGTAAAGGCATATCATCTGTTCCATCTTGATGACTGTGATGGAGAATGTGAACTCTCATTTCCTTGCCTGGTTTACAAGCCTTCCTGCTGCCACTCCTCTTCATCATGATGGACTTTTAATCCTCAGGAGCTGTAAGCCCAAATCAACTCTTCCTTAAGTTGCCTTGGTCAGGGTATTTTATCACGGCAGCAGAGAAGCAGTGAGTCCACTTAGACACCATTCCATGCAAGCTTTGTCTCCAGACATTGTTTATAGTTTCTGATTTAATGATGTGTCTTTAAGTCAAGTTCAACATGAAATCAATTGCAAGAGTGGTACCAGCTTTCTACTTTACCTCAATTTGTATATTTGTAATGCAATTTTGAAGCTTCACCCCAATGTTCCCTCAGTGCTTTTAATGTAGACCAGGCCGTGTGATTTAGTTTAATTCATAGCATACAAAAGAAGTGATATTGTGCTGCTAGTACATCTTTATCTAAGATTGTCTTCCGAAATTCCACCACATTTCTTCGACTTTGCTCTTACCATTGTAACTACCTAGGATTAATTAGTAAAGGATGGAGCATTGCAGAGAAGTGTTCAATTCTTCTAGATAGCAACTCTAGGATAGCCAGTCTGCTATTGCCCAAATGTGCTGAAGAACTAGAAAGGATCAACAGGGCCTCCAGCTGTCTCATAGATATATGTGATGCATGAAGACTAGCTGAGACTAAGAGCCATCTACAGACTCATGAATGTTGGGGGATCACCCTGTGAACCCCGAGTTTGCATTAATTAAAATTAAGCTAGAGTCAGGAGGCTGAGTTAGCAACTGGATGACAGAAAGTAATTATAGAGCATCAGAGGGCATCTGGAAAAGATAAAGAGATGCACTGGAATGAGCAGGGAAGGATTTGGATAGGTGCCACCTTTTGTTGTTGTTGTTGTTTTGTTTGCTAGAGCAGAAGGAGACACTTTTTAGGGAAGCTCCAGCCAGAAAAGAAAGTTAGCTAGCTGATACTCAGCATTCCTGGGGCTAGCAGGTTTTCACCCCAGCCTTTGAATCTTGAGTCTTATTTTAAAAGTAGAGAGATAGAGGTTTAGTTAAAACTCCTTTAGCAGCAGTGGTAGAACCAGTGCCTGTGGGAACAGAATTCCTGCTAGCCTGTCATCTGAGTGACCGGGTTGTTGCCAAACCAGTAGGCTGGTAACTGCAGAGTCACCATTACTGGCTGAAATAGCAGCAGATTAAGGCACAGCCACTGGGCCAAAGTTAAAACAACACATGGGCAACAATGAATTTTGATTATCTTTGGTGAGGCAAGAGTTAGCTAGCATATCTGGCCAGCAGAGACCTGACAATTTTGCTGTAGTTATATCTACTTAGTATAAATTGTTGAGGACTATTTGTATTTATGAAAAGCTCCCATGTAAAAATACCAAACCCAGAGAAAGAGATCTGAAAGGTTAAAGAAACAGACCTCTTATGACATTCTTTGAGAAGCTAGGCAGCGTCTACAGCCATACCACCCTGAATGCACCCGATCTCATCTGATCTCAGAAGCTAAGCAGGGTTGGGCCTGGTTAGTACTTTGATGGGAGAAGATAGGGAGCACTGGCCAACCAAACTAAAGATTCTATTAAGCTCATACTTGGCAAACTAAGTACTTGATTGTGTTTGATTACAGCAGTGTGATCTAGAAGCAAAACTGAAAGCCTAATGCCAGCGTGGTTGATGGAGCAAATGTCCCTGGAGCTTTCTGTAAGATACTCAGTTCAATATGGCAGAGTCTCTTATGTGCAAAGTAGCTGCTCAGAAGGGCTCCTCTGCAAGCAGTTCTTTGCCTTGAGAAGGGGTTTTGGGAATCTTTTCAGTTTCAGGTTTTAGACCTGACATGTGAAGTTTATTGGATCTCAAATCTCCTGAGCATCTTTCTTCTAATGGAGAATGTTTCAACACAGAGGAAACTGCCAGACATCAGTACTGTATTCTGGAAGTCATAACGTAATGAAACAATGCCATGCTTGCTTAAAATAGTGGGTGTGAAGGCCTACCCTTCATAAATAGTTGGCTGTGGTTTCCTGTGAAACATCAAGAGTGCTACCTTTTCCTCCCTCTTTCATATTTTTCCTGTAATCTCATTTAAAATTAAATTTGGTTTCAAATTTTCATGGAAGAAGAGTCAAGAAACAAAGCAGAAATAAAAGTAAAAAGAATATTGCATGCCAGAGCAGATAGGAACAAAGGTTGGGATCATTAGTTTACTAAATTAAGAAGTAATCTTGTTTGCCGGGGGTGGGAATAGAGCTGAAGTAGACAAAATTCCACCTTCTTGGAAATAACGCTTCCTACAAAAGTGAGAGATACCTACACACAGTATAAACACTGAGTAGCAAATAAGGTGATTTGGGATAAGGATATATAGATTTTTAGCACGGAGACAAAATAACAAAAGTAGGAAACAGACTCCGGGGAAGTTGGAGTTGAGCTCCTGGGAAGTGATGCTGAACTGGTGGATGAGAAGCAGCCAGCCTTAGCTTGAGTAAAGAACACTGTACATAGAATTTAAGATCAGTATGAAAGAGTGAGAGAAGACTAAAACTTCATGTTCAGAGAATAAAAACAAGTGGACATGTAGAGTAGGATTTTGGAAGAGATGAGGTTGGGAAGGTTAGCCACAGTCTTTAGTGCATGCTAGAGGGTTTGGATTTTATTTTGAGTGTGTTGGGAAGTCATTGGTTTGTTGTTGCTGCTGTTTAATAGAATAGCAAAGCAGAGTCAATTCTCAAGTGTTGAGTTGTAGAGACTGTTATGTGCGACTGTAGACCTCTTTGAAAGCATCATGGAAGTTCATTTAAGCAAAGGTGATAGAAACTTAGAGTATTGAATGAAAAATTCTGATAAAATAGTAAAAATCATTTAACACTGCCATAGAGTAACAGAAAATCAGCACAGTACTATAATAAACACACACAGACAATCAAGCATAATAGATTGGATATAAAGTCAAATCTTATAACCTAAGATTTTAGACATAAGTAGCAATTTCCTTCCTTCTTTATACTCTGTATTTCAACAATAAATAAATTTACAGGAAACACCTGAGGCTTATTCTTACTCATATATATATACACATATATATATATCAATAAAAGTAGAAGAATCATTTTTGTGCATATCTCTCTTTTCACTTGATGGCAATTTATTCACTGAACAAACATGTTACTGAATCCCTAATATTTGCTAAATGCTTTTCTAGAAAATGAAACTTAACTAGGTAATAGAAAATACACACACATACAAAAATCACTAAGCCTGACTGAGAGTCTATAGTGCTAGCCACTCTAGAAGAGAATGCTGGAGGACCACAAATTCAAGACCAGTCTGGGTTACAGAGTGAGTCTGAGGTTAGAGTAACTTAGTGAAATATGGTCTCAAGTGAACAGTCAAAAACGTGTCTGAAGATATCACTCATTCAAAAATTTAGGGTCAATGTTCAGTACAAAAAATATACTTAGTAGTTCTTATTGAATATATATATATATAAAAATATTATTTGAACACACAAGCAAAAAACAAGAGTAGAATATACTAGATTTGGTAATTTAGAATTTAGGCTACAAGGGAACATCTTTTTGTTGAGAGGACTTGACACCTTGGAAGTCAGAAACATATTTCTATTAATTTAAACCAAATATTTTAATAGTTCTTCAGTACCCCCCTTCTGTTAACCCAACTTCAAAAGCCTGTTTGTAACAACTATATATATTCACTGGACTCAATGTTTCCATTAAATTTGGAAACCTCTGTTGCTTTAAAATTATTATTATTTATTTAAAAATTATTGTATATAATTTTATGCAGTTCTTTGCAGATTGGTACATTTTTATTATTTTCTTTAATCAGAGATCACAAGTCTTGTACCAGAATGCCTTCCAACAAGAAATTGCAATACATTTTCCAAACAACAGTGTTTTGGAAAAAATCTACTGCTGAGCACTCATGTGGGACTTTTACTCCATAAACCTGAAAAATAAAGTTGCCACCTCCAAGAGGATTCAATCCACTTTTTTTTTTTAAATAAGAAAGCCTGGATGGCTCACTATACTGAAAATCAACATTTTGAAGAGATGAAATTGTTACTCATAGGAAACAAATCGACCTAGGTCTTCAGAAAATTAGTGACAGTATCTGATCAATATTCCAAATTATCTAATATATAGTCCCCAAACTCTTGCTACTCCCAATTCAATATCTTTGTCAAGAAGATAAACTATACATTGTCCAAGGACAGTTCCTATATAACTGGTAACATTATTTTTCCATGCTGTACCTCCAAGTGTGTCTACCTTGGTGTGCCTTATCTTTTCCTATGGGTGTGGTTCAGGGTCAGCAACCTATATAATTCAGCACCAAGGAGAGCTCCAGCAATCATGTGACCCTTAATCATCTTCAGCTTCCAGAGCTTTTTGGTAACTGCTCTCAAGGGAGAATTTTACAAATGTTAAGATATCTAATATATTAATATGAACTCTTTTCTTTCAGAATAGTGGCTTATGCCTTTCCCCAGAAACTATTGGGACTATCATTGCCAAAGGACGGAGTTCTGTAGGCAGAACTTGTGGGTGCCATCCAGGTTTGGGTTATTAAAACCTCTTCAGCAGTTTCTTCTATGGCCTAGAATGGCCACTCAATGCAAACTAGGAAGATATCTGTTTTCTAGAACAGTGATGCCACAAGCTGATTTTTACATAACTGGGCACTAAAGGGCCACTGCTTGCCTGATTCTCATGAGAACCCCCAACACCAAAACTTCAGTCACTGTATTATGTTACTTCCATTTGTAATAGATGTATTTTACCCTAACAAGGACAGAAGTTGTTTTCAGTCCTTTGAAGCCGTTTTTCACATTGGGCTCTGTGCTTCTCAAATCTCCCCTCCTATTTACACTTCTGTTTCTTTCTAATGACCCTTTCCTTTTAGTATCTATCCTCTTTCACTTTCTTGCTTGAACACTCATCAGGAATCTCTTAGATTTCTTTTTTTGTATTGAATTTATTGAGCTCTACATTTTCTCTACTCCCTTCCCTGCCTCTCCCCTCCCCCCTTCCCACCCTACCCCAAGGTCCCCATGCTCCCAATTTACTCAGGAGATCTTGTCTTTTTCTACTTCCCATGTAAGTCTTTCCTAGTGTCCTTATTGTTGTCTAAGTTCTCTGGGATTGTGGTTTGTAAGCTGGTTTTCTTTGCTTTATGTTTAAAAACTACCTATGAGTGAATACATGTGATAATTGTCTTTCTGTGTCTGGATACCTCACTCAAAATAATCTTTTCTGGCTCCATCCATTTTCCTGCAAAATTCAAGGTGTCATTT
>JAQHUG010000034.1:8352761-8380261 GCA_028555095.1 Dicrostonyx torquatus
TGTTAATTCCTGTTAATTTTTGGTTTTGCTGTTGTTGGTGGTAGTGTGTGTGTTTCCCTTCCTTGGGTTCTGCTAGTGTGTGATTATATATTACTTGTGATTTTGTAGGTGCAGCTAATTTTCTTGGACTGAAGTTTTCCTTCTAGTACTTTCTGTAGGGATTAATTTTGGGGTAGGTATTGTTTAAATCAGGTTTTGTCATGGAATACCTTTGGGTTCTTTTGCATTTTTTTATTGTTAAAAGAAAAATTTACATTTACTCCCCTTGTCCCGGGCCCTCCCACTCCCCTACTACCCCAACTCCCTCCCCCTGCTTCCTTAAGAGGGGGCAGGATACCCTGCCCTGTGGGAAGCCCAAGGCCCTCATCACTCCATCCTGGTCTAAGAATGTGTGCATCCATATAGAATAGGCTTTTATACATCTGATTTTCAAAGTGATGTAGGTAGTGCTTGTGTCTATTGGGTCTACTGATGGGCTGTCGAGGGGAGGATGATAGGGTAGGTGTGGTTGGGTGGCAGGGTGGAACTTCTGGGAACAAAGTCCAGTGGGTTGGATTGGTGGTGAGGTAGTCTGCCTGCAGGTCTCTCACCTACTGGCTGGGTGCCTCAAACAGCAATTTTTAAAATGAAAAATCCCAACACAATCCAATCCAAGATATCCTAATCTGATTCATAGATGCTGAGAATTGACTATAAGGAAATATTAAACTTATTTGTTTTCTTTAATAAAAGCATTATGTTTCTACAATGGTAGTAAACTTCATATGTTCAGTAAAAGCACTGAAATTTAAAATATACAATAGGCCCAAATCTTGGCCAAGTGTTTCAGGCAGCACCTTTGGCCTTGCATGGCATGATACATTACATAGTATAAAGGGAACAGAGTGTGGGTTCAGAGCCAGGGCAGTCATGATCAAGTCCTGTGATACAAGTTTGGAAAGTACTGCTAGAAATATCTCAAATCTAATTTACATTTAATTTTGAACCAATTTTTGGTCATTGTGATGTATGAATGATCAGCTGTACATTCAGATACTTGTTACTATTGATAGAATTTTGTTCCATATTTAGGAACAACTCCATGTGGGCTCATGAACTATATATAGTATAAGAACTAGGATCTAGCCCATCAGAATTTACATGAGATTCCAAGATTTATACTATATGACACAAGCAAAACACCCATTAATTGAGGGTAAAATAAGCTGAAGTTGGAGCGTGTTTAGAAACTCAATTGCAGTCAGTGATATTTCTTATTTTTTCTTTTTGATGTTTGTGTATACAAGAAGTTTTTTGAGTTGGAGACACCGTTATAAGAAAATTCATATATTCACATTACTACAAATGCATTGGTTGTGACTCTCAGGAAATTACGTGCTTTTTAAAAGTCCATCTAAAAATGCTAGTGAATTAATATTATAATATATATGGTATGTTTTATTCAAGATCATGACCATCTTGTAATTCAATCACCAAGTCACACTTGAACCCTTTCTTGACTGTACACATTGATTTGGGACATCATATTAAAAACAGTCTGCTATCAAAATTACTAAAATAAAGTTGCCTCTAAATAAATAGCAATTTATCATTCTATCATTTAGTCATTCTATCATATGGTGTAAGGATTATGACTTAGCTCAGTGATTGAATACCTGCTTAGTCTATATAATATAATGTTCTGGGTTTGATCACCAGCATCAAACACACAGAGATTTTTTTTTTGAAGGAAAAGTATGCCCTAGAAAGGGTTGGAAGGGCTATTCAAGGTCCTGTGTTTGATTCTCAGTACCACATAACCAGACAGGATGGTGTATACCTGTCATCTCAGTACAGAGGCCAGTGGAGGCTTGTGCAATAGAAGCTCTTGTAGACCAAGCTGGTCTTGAACTCACAAAGATCCTCCTGCCTCTGCCTCCCGAGTGCTGGGATTAAAGGCGTGCGCCATCACCGCTCAGCTGAATCTCTTGTATGTATCCATAGTGTGGCCAACCTGGGCTACATGGGCCATTACTATTTTGCAGTCCATGAATGGAGTTGAATGGTATATTAAACAATCAAAAAGAAAAAAAAAACAAAACCAAAAAAAGCCAACCAAAACCAGCCATCACCCAGGGTAGTGGAGGCATGAGTAATAGAAGCTGTTGTACATAAACAATGGGTGGGCATCCTGGGCTACATGGGTCATTACCATTTTGCAGTCTATATGTGGAGATGAATATTATATTAAACAAACAAAGAAACCAACGAAAAACCAGTACCAGTCTTTGCAGTTCCTGAAGTATCACTGTTATTTATTATGTCTTATTTCCAGGTCTCCATGATTAACCCTTGTGTGCCCTTACTGTCATTGGCCTTGGAATTGCTGAACTGAAGACATACAGACAAACAAAAAGTACAGCAAATGAGATAGAAATGCTAACAATCCCTAGTTGTTCACAATACATTATATAACACATGTAAAATGATGGTTATACCTAGAAATACGTACAATTAAAATAATAATTAGACTATATTATAACTTGAACAAACAAACAAAAAAGAATGTTTATTGTAGGAGGAGGAGGTGGTAGTTCATCCTGACTGCCCAGAACCAAAATAATCACACAGAAACTGTATTAAATAAATCACTGCTTGCCCATTAGCTCTAGCTTCTTATTGGCTAATTGATATATATTAATTTAACCTACCTCTATTAATCTGTATATTACCACGAGGTAATGACCTACAAGCAAAGTTTCAGCAAGTCTATCTCTGTTCGCGGATCCATGGCATCTCTTAACTCTGCCCTTCTTTCTTTCAGCATTCAGTTCTATCTTCCCTGCCTACCTAATTCTGCCCTATCAGGCCAAGGCAGTTTCTTTATTCATTAAGCAATCTAAGCAACACATAGACAGAAGGACCTCCCACACCAGCTATTGAGTTAAAAACAAACCTTTTGAAGCAATCTACCTTAATACCTGGGTTAGAAAACTTACTGAACTTGCTTGAGAACTTTGCTTTAATCTGCAGAAAGACTTTCTCAAGACTCCAGTATTTGTGAACATTAAACTTAGAGAGCACAGAATTGGCCACATAAATTGAATAAAACATGCAGTCCACATACTATGCTACTTGAGTAATGTATTGGGAAAAGATTTGTTAGAACTTCATTGATGTCTTCATAAATAAAGTTTTCAGAACTGTTACCCAAGATGACATTATTGGCGGATGAATTACGGAAAGGTTTTAGTAGCCTTACTAAAAGAATATTAATAATGACTCCAGCTCCCAAGGGAGACGTGTCTGCGGTGAAGACTGACATGATGGTTTAATAGTTCTATCTGTTATTTGGGGATTCTATGTAGAGAGAGCATTTAGGATAGAAAAAGATTGCACAATACAAAATGGGCTCAAGGAATTGAAATGCTGCAAAAAACAAAACAAAACAAAAACAAAACCCAAACAAACAATAGGTTGAATTAGAAAGTTGAAATCCAACATTTAGGATGATGAAAATGTATTAATAGAAGCACATTCAGTATGGCATTCATCATTTTTATTTTTGGATTTCAATTTTATAGATTCTACTAAATGCAGATAAAATATTAAAAATGAATTGTACCTTACACAACATAAACCAACTTTTTTCTCTTGCTATTTCTTAATCAATGCAACCTGATAAATATTTGTATATCACTTACATTAGTAATACATGTAATCTAGAAATAAGTTCAACTCTGAAAGGGAATATAGAGAGTATATGTAGATGTTCATAATTTCGTTGTGCAGGAGATGTGAATGTAGAGATTTCAAACCTCTGGGGGTTCTAGAACCAATCCCCCATGGATCCTTTAATTTCTTATTATGAGGTAACTTCTCTGAATGCCAAGAAATCTCTAAGTATCCTTTGAGAAGAAAGACTGAATAATCAGTGGTGTATTTGCTGAGGAAGCAATATTACGACTCTCTGAGCAGTTAGACTTAAGATCTCTAAGGTTTTAAAACTCCAGTGATTTTTCTCTACAGTGAAATTATAAGGTTTAAAATGACTTATTTTTAGTATAATAAGGTTTAGAAAGACTTATTCTTAAAAATGGATGCTGACAATAAAATCTGAAGAAGTAATAATTTACACATTTTTCTGTTAGTCTCAAAAGTTTTACTTTGATCTAGATATTTGGTAAATAGCTTTTAATAAATATATATGTATCACAAATTGCCAAATATGGTCCATCTCTATATAGCATTTGTATAATATTAAAAGTATTAATTTTATCAGAAAGATGATAAAAATCACATTAGAGGATTCAAATATAAAGGCAGAAATGGGCACTGCATACATGGTGATGCTTAATTACTCTGCCATATTGACTCTTAATTTGGTACCTCATATTTCTTCAAGATACAGTGTACTAGACTTGACATTCACAGTTGTCAGGAATCTCAGTTTTTGTTCTTTATTATGCGTCATTTTCAGTGCTTGAACCTTATACTCTTATAACACCAAGGCAAATGCCTGACCTTGACAAACATTTGTGGAGTAAACTTCAATGAGAAACATGTAAAACCCTTTTCTGGGCTCTCAGGAGTTTCCCTAATTGAATCCTAGGGAGCTGAGAAAGGGACGTCTAGCTGCCCATTAGCACACACTTTGAAGAGTCCCACATGTGATGCTTTATAAAGTAGATTTGCATTCATTAGAGGTCACTTTCGTTTGCGTATTTGCACTTACATCTAAGACATGAGAAGGCCACTCTACCTCTTGCCTCCAATTTGTCTGCTCTATGATCAATACTGAAGTCTAGACTAGGGCAGCTACAGAATCTTACCATTGCTTCATTTCCCATCAGTTTGACCGGACTTCCTGGACATCTGGGGTAGGCAGCAGTGAGGAGTGAGCAGGAGTGACAATTGTCCCTGTGACACATTACGATGCACAGTGATGGAGGTGACTGTTTCCTGTTACGTTTCCTGGCTATTCTACTGAGGTCTTCCAGAGGAAAGTTTATTTTTTTATTTGCCATATAAAAGAAATACTACAAGACTGAGTCACTGAGCTCTATACTTGAGGAAAGTCAGAGATGTTGTTGTCATTTCACACTCAGATAACGGTCTGGCACCATCCTCTTCCTGCTAAGACCCCGATGAAACATGGAGTCCCATTCCTTCCATGTAAAACATTGCTCAGTCTCTGGCATGTACACTAAAGTCATCTTTATACGAGAGCCTTCAAAGAGCCCTGGAAGAGTCTCTGTTGGAGCAAAATACACAGCCAAGTTGTCCCTTTTTTCTCCTGTTTCTTCTTAAACAGGCCCTACTCTTTTCTCTCTTTTTCTTCTCCTATTTGTTTATTTATATTTAGCAACATGGCCTCTATCCTTTAACTCATTGCAGCCTGATGATACTCTTTAACTCTTGAGTCTTTTGTCTCTACCACCTACAATTCTTGTGCTTGTGAAGACTAGTTTCTCTGGGTCCCAGACTTATCTCCATATAGATGTTTCCTTCATTTAATAAAAGTGTATTTATAATCTCTTAAATACCAAACGTTATTCTAGATAACCTCCTCAAAGCACAACAATGAGTGTGAGAAAGAAATTTGATTTCATGGAGTTTTGACCTAGTTGAAGGAGACAAAAATGAAAATATGAATTATATATATATACACATATATGAATTATACACACATATATACATATATAATCAAGATAAATGAAACCCTTAAGACACTCTTCACACTATCTGTGAGGAGGCATCAATGGAGCAGAGACTGAACCAGCAAAGACAGAAAGTATTCAAGCAAACAGAGGAGCAAAGTGCTAAAGGACGAAGGCATGGCAAGTAAATCATTGAGGAAGACATTGCTTTTTATGTTTGAGGAAATGTCTCAGGCCAATATGTCACAGCCTGGAGTTGGAGGGATGCTGGTGATGGGGGTGGGGGTTTGCAAATTTCCTGGATCTTGCCCAAGGTCATACAACTAGAAAACAGGAAAAGGTCCCTTTCAAAGTCAGGTTAGCCTTAGGTTCTTCAACAGATTCATCATTTGCAAATGATATTAAATAGTTTAATGTCTTCCATGTAAAGTGCATACAACATTGGAGTCTGTGATTTGAATAGGAACATTGTCCATAGATGTAGTCTGGGGTCCTAGATACCTAGCTGTTGGCGCTGTTGTGGGGGTTATAGAAACATGGGGTATGAGACTTGGGGTATGAGAAAGATCACTTGAAGCCATAAGTCCAATGAATTCTTCCTCCCTTAAGGCTAATTATATGTTAAATATTATAATGATGAAGCTAGCTATGCTGTTGCCAAGAGAAGGCAAAAACATTAACACACACATACACACACACACACACACACACACACACACACACACACACACACCGTATTCTGGTTTCAGAAAGCCACATAGTCTGTTAACAGCCCATCAACCCCCACTCCCACATAAGCAGATATCATTAAGGCAGCAGTCACATATGGCAACAGAGAGCTATTGACCTCACAGAAGGTAGAAAGTAGAGGAATAGACAAAAGTGTCCAGGAATAGAAACCTCCAAGAACTCATGCCAAGTGTTTCCTGCCTAAACCAAGGGCACAGACGGAGCCACCACTATTGCCATGTTTTCCCTGTTCCGAATGACTGACATCTCTGTAAAACCATAAGCTCAAATAACCTTTCCTCTTTTAAATTGCTCCATCAGGTATTTTGTCACAGTCCTGAGAGAGGAGCTGATCCAGATCTCCAGGACCTTTGGCATACATTCATTAGATTCCCCTATCATATCCTGAAAGCAATCTGAGTTTCTCAAAAACATATCTTAACATATATTTTTGAGTGTTTTTTTTCCCTTGAATTTTAGAGCTCATAGGGGTGAGGATCAGAATTGTCTTGTAGTCTAGTAAGTCTACAATCATATAGTTAACAAGTGATAGCATTTTACCGCATGATGAGAGAAAACATCTATCTCACCCTGTGGGCCTGACAGTGGCTGACAGAGTTCCAGTGCCATGTTACTCAGCTCCGGTTGTTCCTGTGCACGCATCTCGTGGTCACTTTTGGACTGTGTGGGTTTTATCGCAATTCTCAGGAAGCTAAAAAGTGAAATGCCTTGAAGAACAACTCCTGGACCAATCAGGATTACAGAAATTCCTACATTAGAGTGACTTTAACCAAACATTTGTTTTCTGTTCATCTGTAATGTCATGCAAGTCCAGGGTGACTCTTAGAGCCACAATCTTACATTTGTCATGATCCCAGGATGTCTGGGTTTTTGGTGCTGCAATTTCTGTTCAAGGCCACCTCTACAATGGCTGGAAGAAAGGAAGACTATTTTAGATGCCCTTGTATTTAAGCAGGTCTTAGACTAGTTAGGGTAACTAGAATAGTCTAGTATCCACCCAGCACTTCTTCCAGACTATTGACTAGAATACTCACATGTCCAGCTATGGAGGAAGCAGAAAAGTATGACCCTTTCAAGTTAATGGAGACAAGAAAGATCCGGATGTAAGAATTAGTTAGCTAATTTGTAAATATTGCATTTAATGCTAATTGGATACATTGTTTGAAAATTAAGCCATGTCTGTCTTCCATGGAAGCATGTGGTTTCCTAGGCAATGAGTTACAAACCAGGGTTATAGGAATCTTAAGATTCTTAAGAAAGGAATTTTAAGATGAATAATATTTTGTCAGTTGGATGATGTCCTGAATATATTTTTTCAGAATATTGGACTTAGGTAATTATGTATTAATTTAAAATCTAGTATATTTGGTTAAAAGATTGTTTCTCTTTATATCACTCGAGCTAGGATGCAATGCTAAGCTCTCTGTGACAGCCTACTTATCAGTTGTTTATGCTAGGTAAGCATCTATAAAATGGTGAAGATTATATCCATCCGGTCATCCTTCTCACCCTCATTTTAAGAAGATGGAACAATGTTTTATAACAAGTGATGTGTGTGTGTGTGTTTACATACGTATGGGCATACATGTTTGCTCAAGTTTGTATACCCTTAAGTGTATATGTGTGTGGAGACAGAGGTTAATGAAAAAAAGTATCTTCCTCTATCACTGTTACCTTATATAATGAGGCAGGGTCTCTCACTCAAACTCTGAGTTCACCAGCTTCGCTAGTCTTACTGGCTCACTAGAGAATCTCTGATCCTGCCTCGAGAACACGGAGATTACAAGTGGGCCACCTCACTCTCCTGGCATTTATATGGATCTTGGAGATCTCAACTTCACTCATTCTGATTTACCCCTTCAGCCCCTTCTCCAGCTTGTGTGAGATCCTTCCCGTGGTAGTAACTGAATAGCTGTGGAACTACTATGTGATCTCTAAAGGACTACGTAAACATATACATTGTATCTCTGTGCAATAACTGCTAGGAGAAATAAAACGGAATCCCACATAAACGGTAGGAGGGGGAGTCAGGGTGATCCTTTTTGAGTATTCACCTGAGTACACCTCTGTTGATTTGTATTCCCCGAAAGAGGAGCATGAAGGCCTCTGTGTTTAAGACATATTGATGCCATTCCTCATTTGCATATTATGGATTGCTACTGACAGGCATTGAGTGGAAATCTTTATGAAAAAATGGTACTGTCAACACCAGGCTGTGCTGTAACAGCTTTTTTCACCTTCTTTTCTGAATATTTCAGCCTTGGTTTCTAGACTGGAGGAAGAATATTTCAAGCAAGCCATGCTAAAAACAAAAACAAAAACAAAAACCAAAAAACAAATGGAAAACAAAACCAAAAACGTGACACATGGCTCCTGATACATATAAGCTGCCTGTGAAATGGCATTGAATAATTAGGACCATTTGAATATGGATAGCACATAAGATGAAATTAAGAGATTCTTGTTGGGTCTTTTAGGTGTGTTACTGTCCTGGTGCTAAGGGAACCATATAAACAAAACATGACCTTATCAGTCAGAAATTCGGGCTGAAGCTTTTGCACACAAAATGACCTGGCATCTGGCATTTGCTTTCAGCCAATCAAGCAAGCAGTGAAATAAACAATCAAAACCAAAAGAGGGGGTCTCATAGATCAGGGATGATATTGGCAGAATACTTATTACAAAAGATGGATACATGAAGCACAGAGGTTTGTCGGGGTATCTGTGCTGCCTTTTTAAGATGTTGTAAAGCTTGCATAATAAAAGGACTATAAGAAATTGCCTTGTAAGAGGATGAAGTCATTCCTGAGATGTGGAGGAGCATCAGAAAAATCCTTTTGAACAATGAGTACTTTTGGAACCCTCTCGTAGGAGATCTGTTCCAAGAGGGGATGGCTGCTTTCCACTGAGAGTCTGTTCCTTTTGCGAGTAGAACTGACATCCAGACATGGGATTACAGCACAAGCGTTGTGTCGGGAGAATGTAACTCATTCTAATAAACAGACAAAGAACTGAAGAGAGTTGGTAGAGACAGACAACCAACCTTCAGTCACTACAAGTAACTGGAAAGTCTACGTTTTCTCCAGTCAGTCTCGTCTGTATCTTCTGTTCTGACTCACACACTCTTGAAGGCTTTGGCATCCTCTAGTCCCATTTATGTAAACATATACAAACATATACATACATCAGTTTTTGATGCTCAACTATTTTTCTGTCAGGCGGTGTAGACAAATGGCTCACCAAAACTATGGAAAACCACCTACTGATTATAGAAATTACAAACAGTGCTGTTAGATGTTGTTGACGAATCTGTTCTTGCAGTTGTAGGTTCTTTCATTCACTCATCTAAATATGAACGCATATATACCCAAAGCATTGAGGTAGGCACTGGGACTCTAATGGTAAATCATTCAATGAGTTCACAATTTAGTAACCCAAACTCTATACCTTGTTAAAAAGAAGGGCCAAAGAGAAAAATTGGTGGTAGTGATGGTGCTGTGTGTCACACAGCGAGGAAAAGCAGATATTCATTAACACAACTGCACAAAAAATATTTTTTCTATCTTCTGTTATTGCTGGCATTATCTGCTCTTTCTCTTCCCAGGTAGGACCTATATGGATATACCACCCTTCAACCAGCTTAAAATTCCTTGCTAGGAGTTCATAGCCTCATTTGATGTCTTTGTATTTCCTTGCATGAACTGGCTTCCTTTCCCCACACAGAAGAGCCAGCTCTTCTCCATTCTTCAATACCTAAACAATGCATCACACCTCTCAGTGTGGCTGTGGCACTGATTGCCTTGCTGCCTAGAGGGAAAATATGTCCTTTTACAGACATCTGTTCTGGTATTTAAGATTCTTGTTTTCATTCCTGTTCTTTATATGTCTGAATCTTTTGCTGAACTCTGAAATGCTACCAGCCGAGTCTATACCTAAAGTGTCTGTAGCATCAATGCCTCAGACAGTGAGTGACTCATGGGAAATGACCAATAAATATTTATTAAACAAACAAGAGGATGAGTGAGTCATAGCAGGGCAAGCTTTCTGATATAAAGCATTGGTCCTTTTATCCTCTGAGAGCAATATACAGTCAAAGTCGTGGGATTTCAAAGTTGTAAGACATTTTGGAGATCATCTATTCCAAACCACAATTCAGTACATACTGCCATGAACTTGGCTTTCTTCGTGAGCACTGGATGACTTGCCTTATTCTGCACTGGTTCAGAAAGACAACTTTATAGCCAAAGTATATGATAGGGATGGTCAGGGAGAAGTCTCTGTAAAGTTACGCATTCACAAATAGAATTAACTGCCTAGGAAAAATCGACCACATTCTGCTCTATTGTCCATGGTGTTTACTACTGCATGCCCCTTCCCCAGGTCTGGATCCCTGTCACTTGCTTTCCTTTCAAGCTCTTCCACGAAACTTATTAACTTCTAACATAGCATTTCACCTAATCATTGATCAGGACCATTGCTTATTGTCTTCTGGCTTCTGAGTTCATGTTCCCTTCCCTTCACAAATGCAACACCTCACTAATTCACTATGTCTGCAGCAAACACTCAGCCATATGCACGGTGTTTCCAATCAGAACTTAATAGACCTTCTCTGAAGAAAAACTTGTTTTGTATATTTATTTTCAGTGGAGGGTCTATACGTTTGGGCCATGTGTCCTTCACTGTGTAGGTTCCACAGTGCCAAACTGCTCTGTATTCTGATCGCTGAGAGGACGCTGCTGAGAGCACTATCGGATATCAGGCAAAGAGCAAGCAGCTATAAAGTTTCCCAGTGCTCACTCACAGTTTCTATTCTTATCTCACAGTCAACTGCCAAAAAACAGGTCATAGGCTGGACCCCATTCAGAGGAACGATGAATTTTGAGGCTGGACTCCAGAGCTCATGGCCTAGATTTGGATTCTCTCTGTCCTCTTTACTAGCCTTGTAAGTCTGAGCCAGTTTTGCTAACATCTGTAGCTCTCAGTTTACTCCTATTCAAGAGAGAGTTAAAGGAGCCTACACAGAAGGTTGCTTCAGAGAGAGCATGAGTTCCTGCAAACGGGTGGCTAAGAACACGGCTGGCACAGTCAGTGCTTGCTAAATGTCAGTTCTTGTTATTGCTGCTTGACATTTCCTCAGTCAGGAACACACTCTTCACATCCGGGTTCCTGAATTTCAAAGCCCTAGTGTCATCCAAGGATGCCATCCTGGGAAAAAAAAAAAAAAAAAAAGCTGCTAGGATGACCAGAGGACCAGTGGGATATACCTGTCCAGGCCAAAGGCAATCGTCTCTTCCTTTTAACTTTTATACTGACTCACAGTGGGGGCTATTTTCTTCCTCCAGCCTGGAAAAGGAACAAGACAGAGGTATCTTTTCCTTGGGTTAGAAAGGTTGGTTGGTTTGCTTTGCACTCTTATGTGGCATTGAACTTGTTCTGAAAGAGGTGAGAATGTAAGGAAAGTGAGCATCCAGCTCAATTTCTAGAAAGGTCAGAACTTTGCCAGTTGCTATAATTCTCTGTCTCACGTCAGCTCCTCAGTGGGGCTTGGGTGATTTTTTTTTTTTTTGAGTTGCTGGTAGTAATGTCCCATACAGACACTGATGTGGATGTGTCCACTTCGATGTGGTACATCTCTAATTTTATAAAATATCTATTTTTGCTAAATGGATTAACATGTATCAAACCAAGATATCTTCCCAGGAATGTGTAGTAAATGTATTGCTCTCATACTTTGGGCATGTAGAACAGATTTAAAATAGAAAAGCTATAAAATGAATGAGAAGTATAGCCGCAAAAGTAACTCAGCCTAGATAAAGGCTAACATAATAATCAAAACGAGAATATATATGTATATATTTCTGTTATGTATTTGTCATATATTTTATTCTATTATAATTTGGCTAACTGATTTGACCCACATGTAAGAAATAGCAACTAAAATTGTTTCCACCCATAGCACATGCATATATTAAAATCTCTTGTATACCAAATACTTCATTCCAGATACTTTTCAAGGTCTTAATATCCGTATTTTCTCATTTGATTCCTACTAGATTCTACTCTGACATAGTACTTTCTTCTACAGTAGGAAATACGTTTCTGTTTTCCTGTTCCCCTTTCCTAAACACAACAAAGTTTCAACTCAAGAAGATTTTTATTTCCTGGGAGTGGTTTGGGTGTCAGGATTTATCCAAAGGCGCTAAAATCTAAAGAACAGAAGGCCCAACAACATTTGCAGGTGGCAGCAATCCTATGGTTTAGTTCTACCTGACATAGAGCAGGTAGGACTTCCTCATAATTTTGCTAAAAATTAGCCTTGATACTGCCCGTGTCTCAAGTCACCTTCAAATTGAAGGGCAATAGCAAATCTCTAGGTGTGATTAAGAACCTTTTAAAAGGGCAAAGTTTAGCAGGAATGAAAACACAGTGTGCACAAAACCATAAGTAGTGGTCTTTCACCTTTTCTAAAAATTCAGATTGCTAATCAACTCCTTGCCCAAGGATGGAAGGTGGACTATTTGTGTACATGCCAATCAAACTGTGGCAAACATTAGGTTCACACAAGACTTATCCTTCTACAAAGTAAATATGCCCTGTTATTGGTTATCACTTCAACTACAAAGAGTTCTAAGCCGAGCACTATTGATCCAAGTAAAGGAGATAAAACCCAAGGGACTTCGAGTGCATGTTCTTTTGCTCGAGGCAACTTCCTTCCCTCCAACTGCACATTTCACAGCTTCATAGAATGGGCCCTGGGAGTCCCATGTGACCACAGCAGTTACTGGCATTGCCAATAACAACAGCCTGCGAGAGGCAGTAGGTGAGAAGTAGGCACGGGACTGGTGGTACAAGGAACAGAGGCTGGGGGGTCTAGACAGGTCAATGTCTGCAAAGAGTGTTACTGTTATTGTTGCTTTCCCACCCTGAAACCTGAACAATGCATTTCCAAAGCTATGTTAGTGTTCACAGATTTCACTCCGAATCCTGAACAATGTGTTTCTGAAGCTGTGTTAGTAAGTATCTACAAATTTAGCATGGTCGTGGTTTCCTGTTGAACTCAGCTCTCTAGCATTGCAACATGTCTTTGATGACAACTCTAATGA
This sequence comes from Dicrostonyx torquatus, assembly GCA_028555095.1. NCBI lineage: Eukaryota > Metazoa > Chordata > Mammalia > Rodentia > Cricetidae > Dicrostonyx > Dicrostonyx torquatus. The sequence goes on from JAQHUG010000034.1 coordinate 8,366,254, forward strand.
TGGCTCCTACTTTAAAGTCAACCCTGCCTCTGTTTAAAGCTAGGAGGGCCAGATCAGCTGTTTTTTGTTACCCACGTGAAACAGCTCTTTCCTGTAATTCTGTTTCGCAGCTCTAACATCGCTAAAAATGGGTTTCACAAAAAGCCCATCCTTGCGTCTTTTTTTCCCACTTCTTTTAAAAAATCTAGGCTGATAGTTTTGTCAGTGAACTGGGACAACAGTACATGTATGGAAAATTTCATTATTAATAAAGTCATGCATAAGCCCATGTCTTGATATTCATTTTCTCCTTGTCATAGCTTCTCAATCCTCTTTTTGTATCATCTTCTGAATTAATCAAATATTTTATGACTTTATTTTATTTCTAACATCTTTTGTAGGTGTTATCCCTATCACTAGGCTTCTCTTTAAACCCCCTAACATAGCACGTAAACAAGAAAGATATCGAGTGTGAAAAAAATTGCTGTAGGCTCTTTTCTGATGGAAATTTCATGGAGCATGTCTCCTTTCTTTGCATGTGGTGTGTGTGTGTGTGTGTGTGTGTGTGTGTGTGTGTGTGTGTATGTGTATGTATGTGTTGTCTACACACGAGTGTTTTCATGTGACTAGCTTATGTGTGTCTATGTGAAGGCTAAACCAGGTCATCGGGTATCTTCCCTTGCTACCACATTATTGCCCTGAGACAGGGTCTCTTACAGTTCCAGCTCAGTGTCTTGGTTATGCTGATTGACTAGGGATCTTTGAGGAGCTACCTGTCTTCACCCTTCCATGCTGGAGTTGGAGGGACATGCAGCTGTGTTCAGCTTTACATGCTCAGGAATTGAACTCAGGTCCTCACGCTTCCAGAATAAGCACTCAAGTCATGTCCCTAGGCAACACATCTCACAATTGAGTTTCAAAATCCCTGTGTCCGCTCATGAGCTCTGGTAGCTTGAGGTGCCTCTGGGTCACAATATGTCCTACCAGGTGGAGACTGTTGAATGTGTGCAATTGTCCTCTTTCGTCCACTGAAAACCACTGGACCTTACCAAACCCAAGCCTTTGCCTATGTCTAGAATCAGCAAATGTCTTCCGAGAGGAAATCATAGGTTTTCAGGTCATCTTAGAAATAGTCTTTTCTTTTTCAAATTCTAGGTCTTCCAATCCTCTTAAGCTTCCTAGCACAACAATGATTTTTACCATGGTGGCACTTTTATAATTCGTCCGCTCAGTGGAGTAATGACTGCCACTCCTCTCCTAGAAGCCAAAGTTCTGAGTGCTATTGTACAGCTGAGATACAGAGGTTTATCTCAGGGTTAGGGGGCAGGGTTGGATTGCACAGTTTACATTCCCACTGGGCCTTGGGCAAGTGATTGAACCACTAGGCCTTTGTTAATTCTCTTGGAAAATAGGATTAATGATTTGACATGTCTTGAAGGTCATTGTGAGGATATAATGTCACGAATGCAAAATATTTCACACAATGGCTGAACATAATGATTTCTTAAGGCTTCATTACTGCTATGGCTGGGACGTGCTTTGAGTTTCCTCCCCAAGCGTTCACAGGCTGGAAGCCAGGCCTTCAGTGTGATGATGGCCTTAAGAAGACATGGAAATTCAGTAGGACCACAGAGGTGCTCTGCTGCTGCCTGCCTGCCAACCGAATTCTCCCTCTCACAGGCTCTCCATTGTGCCACTGGCCTAGAATCCTTCACTGGAGCCAAACATGGTAGCCAAAACTTTGCTGATTTGGGAGGTAAGGAAGCTTCTGCTCTCACAAAGCAGTCTGTCTTGAAGACCTTGCTATGTTGAAGTGGGCCAGCATACCTATTAGTAGACAGTATTGATTATGCTAGATGGGAGCCCAGTGGCCAATTTTGAGTCAGATACCGCTTAGGAACATTGTGACTTTGAATGGTCTCTTTGATGGTTTTATGGCTGTGGCTTCATTGTGAAATGTAGCATCAGTGATAATATTTCATAAATGCTCGTGTTCTCACGTCATAGAGGTTACGGCTTATTTCATGCGATGTTCAAATGATAACAATATTGATCCGTAAATTATTGTTTGTTAAAGTATCAGTTGTAGCTATAGTTTAGGCCGTGAGTATAAAGCTGAGCTCAAGTCTCAGGGAAAAGAAAGTAATTTAATTGGAATTGAAATTGAATCATAGTGTTCAAAGCGTGATTCTCACTTGCCTCATATGAAAAATGAATGACTCGCAATAGCATACCAAACGATAAGGTTGCATTTGATTTTACGTACTGCATCAATTTTGAATGCAGGCTCTCACTTCATAAGCAAGCTTCAAAATAAAAATGCATCATCTATTAATACATGCTGAGAGTTGTGATAGTTAGTCTTCCTTGTCAACTGTATTTGGGATCACTCAGGAGACATACCTCTGGGTATGTTATGTGAGCCCTTGTAGAAAGGTCTAAGTGAAGAGAGAAGATCGACTTTGAAAGTGCGTGACACCATCCCGTAGGCTAGGACCTCATATTGAATATAAAAGGGGAAAAAGAGAAAGCCAAGGAAAAGTCACCATTTCTCTGTAGCCGTAGCTGTAAACCTTCTGCCATTGCTCCTTCTTCACCATGACACTGTGTACTGTCATCAAACATTTGTCAACAAATCAAAATTATCCTTTTCTCTCCCAAATGTTTCTTGTCTTAGACTCATGTGTTTGCATTAATGTTTACCAATTACCTTTCTTTGGAAAAATTCTGCCTTTTATCCTTTCAAAACAATTTTAATTAAAATTTAATTTTATGAAATAACATTATATAACAATTGTCACATTGTTATTTTAAATATTACTTAACAAAAATAAAGTCTTGAAAAATCTTGTAACAGCCATAATTAAAAACCAGAGCATCTTGATTTATTTTATTTTTTCATTATAATCTACTTGTATGACTTCCCCTTCTATTTCCTCCCTTAAAACGCTCCTGTGTATGCCCCCTTTTCAAATTCACGGCCTCTCTTTCACTAAATGTTGTTTTATATCTGTGAAATATATCATATATAGATATATTTATCATAGATATAAATTACATAAGCACAACCTGCTTAGTCTATATAAAGTTAATTATACATATAATTTTAGGGATGGCCGTTAGATATTGGGTAACCGATCAGTGTGCTCATCCCTAGAACCAGAGCCTGTGAATCACTGATAAAGGTGAATATTGGCAAACCTCACTCTTGGGTGTATCATAAATCTTGTCTTCTCCTAAACTTGTTCTCTTTGTAAACTTGAGATATAACCATCACCACCTACCTACATGCCACACTTAATTATTCTCTCATATTCCACTGCATTAAATCAAATCACAAGAGATTGTAGGCTTCAGAAATTCTTGAAAACTTATCTCATGTGGCTACATTATTGACATTTCTACTCTCCTTGCAAAAAGGGGAACCTGGAACACAAAAGAACTTAAAGGACTTTCAGGGGACCTCAGGATCAATGGCTGAATCGGTGTTTATTTCAGAATCTTATGTTGTTCCGGCAAATGGGTGGTCTTCCTGTCCTGTGGGCAGAGTAACTGTAAAAGAAGGAAGTAAGTCTTTTTCCTTCTCCAGCCCACTTCCACTGAACCTGAGCACCCATACTACAAAGATTCTCTGTTTCTGTGTGGACCCATGTCACCACCCTACACCAGCGCCAGGTCTTCTCCTCTCTGGAAGCCACTGTGGTTTGCACCCTTAGTTCCTATCATGGCTTCAGGAGAAGCACAGAAGCTATGTTGTGTGCCTGCACTGTATCTCAATGGCTCTCTATTTGTCCCATCAGCAGCACAGACTGTTCACCTTCTTTGAGCATATTTTGTGGTATTCCCCCCCCCACCCCCCGTGGAACTTGCAGCCATGGTAATAAAGCTAGTGTTCTGGGAGGAATGGATTGAATGTGACTCTTTAAATGAAACTAAGAAGCACAGCACATACTTGTCTTCTGAGGTTGACAGCTGCATTTTTCTGGAAGAACTCTGGCCTGTATGTGTTTTATTCATGTGGGCCTCACACGATGAGATAGATTTAATCAATGGAAGTCAACTTCCACACACTAGGTCCTAGAAGATTCTGTTCTTGGCACTTTATGAACCCAGAGAATTGTTGATTTTTTCAAATAGGAGTGTCAACATTTTGTTGGTTCAGTGTCGTGTCCTTCAGGCAATATGCTGTAACTGACCTTGCTAGGGATGAGTCAACTGAGGTTGATCAAGACAAAGCTTCTCCAAAAGATCCAAACAAGCACCAGAGAAAGAGGAGATGAGTCTCTGTTAGATTTGATTATCTTTAGCAATGAATGTATTTTCCCCCTCAGGCAAAATCTTATGTGGAAACTCAATTAAACTTTTAAAGAAATTGGGGTGTCAATGTTGCATCACTTCTGATTTATTACGTTTATTTTTACTGTCCATAAATGTAAAAAAAAATCCTGAGGCTGTTTTGATGAAATGCACATGTGGAGTTGAAGACCAGAGATGATAATTACTTCATAATAGAGTCAGTGCTCAATTTACTTTTGGCTCTTCTCTCTTGTTTTTGTTCTGCTGTGTCAAACAAGCCTCTACTCACATGGAAAAATAGATGTAAAAGTTAGTTAGGTAAGGATTTGGCTTGCAGTTTCTGTGTGTCCTTTGGTTAAACAGACTACGAGCTTTGAGTCGTTTCTAAGTTAAATTGTTGACATCTGAAGGTTGCTCATATTCATTGCTATGGATGCACCAATTAGGGAACCCCAAAGCTATAACAGCAAAATGAAAACATGGTCTTCTGGCGATCTGTGCAACATGTAGCATCTATAGTTCTTATTGGATCACTTACCCCACAATGTGATAGAAATACTCACTGGCTCCATTCATCATTTCCTGGTGCTCAAGTACAAGAGAAGTATAAAACAGTGACAACCACTTGTTTATGTAAACACACACATCCCTACATCCCAAGAAGATGCTTCAACTAATAATCTTCCAAAATAATAATAAGCTCCCACATAGTTTGACTACATGCACAAAAAAAAGGATAGAAACTTTATTTTAAATTCTACCCAAACAGCACAAGGTAACCATATAGGGTCTCTGAGATTTCAACCTCTAAGCAATATGTTTCAGTGTACCTGCTATTACTATTTTAAAAGTTTATGGCTATATCTGAGCAAACATGTGTACTGTTGGCTATTTGAGTCCATTGGTCGGGAGTCTTTGGGTCAAGGTGTGAAACTGCTGAAATGTCTCTGGAGAATATTTTTATTTCTGGACTTTCAGCATCATTTCAATGTCTCCACCTACATCTTCTGTGGTAGCCTCCTCTGCATCCTTTGCCTAGCAAGTTCCTCATTTTTGCTCATTTTTTCTTAGGTGGCTAATTCTTGCTCCTTATTTTTTCCATTCAAAAATCAATTTCCTAGTGTGGCCTGCCTTCCCACCAAAGAAATATTCCTTCCAAAGTAGCCTGTCCATTGCCAGTCACCATCTATTGTTTCACCCAATTAGTTTCTAAGCTCCACGCCTTATCTGAAATTATTAATTATGGCCTCTCTTCCCTCACTTTATAAAATATTATCCAATGTTTATTTGAAGTAATGTTTATTATGAATTAATTATCATCTCTGGTCTTCAGCTCCACATGTTCATTTCTTCAAAACAGCCTCAGGGTTTTTTTTTTTTGCATTTATTGACATTTATTTTCAAGGATTAGCTGCTTCAATTCAGCAGAATACTCTTGTATGTTGCTGTTTTAACATTAGGGTTAGGGTTAGGATTAGCACCATTTCATCATTATCAGAGTGTTATATTTAGGGCAATAAGTAATGTGTTCACTTTAACCATGCCTGTTTTATAAAGCCTCATCCTCTGCCCCCAGCATAGTGTATGGTACATAAGAGATGGCTCTCATTTTTTTTTGTTGTTGTTGTTGTAAATAATGGAACATGAACGAACACTGTGTTTCTTTGGGAAGTAGTCTGGCAGCTGATTAGGCAAACAATGTGTCTTAGGTGCTCACTTCAGTAGCACATATGCTAAAAAAGAATGGAAATCAGGAATATTTAGTTACTATTCCAGATTCAATTGTGCATGGGATCAAATATCCCTGAATGAAATAGGAATGGCATAGGCTATCAGCATGCATTCTATTGTGTCAGTCAGATAACAGAGTACTTTCAGACAAAATTGTATTTGCTGTATAGTTTTGCAAAGACCAGAGCTAATTCGGGTTCCAAAGCACTGATGTGGGAGAAAAGTTTGGTTTTATGTAAGGAAAAGTTGTTAGAGCAAGGTAAACCTTGGACAACTACTGGAAATGTTTGCCTGGGTCCCCAAGGAATGGCTGTTTGGTAATTGCATCCTGACTTGCTAGTTGATATCTATAATCCTTGCCCTTTCTGAAGCCAAGTGATTTTGTGTATAAAATATAGAAGATGCTGTCAATGCTTCATATCAAATCTTCAAATCTTCTCTAATTTGCCAAAAGAAGTTAATAAACTAAAGTACAACAGATCAAAGCAACTGTTGGCATTTCAATGAAAAGACATCCTAATACATGCCTTGTCCTGGATGACTAGATGTATTTCAGACATGGGGACTGAGGCACTGATTGAAATATATAAAGAAAGAGCTGGGGCGAGCTTTTCCAAAGCCTTCAGGACAGTGATGGGTCTGCTCCTGATATTGATGGTTTCCATTTTAGACATTGCCACATGATATAATAAGGGTTCTTTTGCTTCCATGCCAAGGTCAAACAAATGTTGTTTTCTGAAGAGGCAGCACAGTTCAAAGGAAAGAGCTTAAACTGAGACAGGCCCCCCTGGGTCCAAGTGCAAGTCCCTTGAGAAGCACTCAGAAAATTTTTCTTTTCAAGTTGGGCATATGTTTGCCCATATAACACTAGGAGCCTTAGTATGTTTGTGTATATGGATGCGAACAAACACTGATCAATGAGAATGAAGAGAGACTGGGGGGAGTGTGTTTTAGACCTACTATGTGTCAGATTGTGTTACATTTAACATGCTACATTACTTTCCCTATGGCTGTGTTAAGTTAAAATTTAAAAAAAACCCACATAACTTAAGAGATGAAGAGTTTCTTTGACTTGTTCCATTATAGCAGACAGGGAAAGCATAGAGAGAATAGTCATTGAGAGGGTGGTTTTTCACACTGCATAGACAGTCAGAAATCAGAGAGAACAGGAAGCGAGGCTGGTCCAGAAGGCACCAAGGCCAACTTCTCCTCCAGTAAGGCCTCACTCTCTGAAGGTTATAACATGCCCAAACAATACCACCAGCTAGAAACAAGTTTTCAAACCTGTGAGCCTAGAGGAGACAATACAAAGCCAACAAGACAGACTACTCTGCTTACAAAACAAATGAGGAACCTAAAGCTAAGAGGGCTTAACATATTCTAGGCAAAGTACACCATGAGTACCACCCAGGCCTACATCTCTGCATGATGCTAGTTAGAACTCAGCGAGAAAGACTTACTTGATTTGTCAAGATAGACCTATGCTCTCCTCCACCACAAACTCAAGATTATAAATAGCATTCCCACTTCTGTGTCACTCTCATCCTTGCCTGCATGCCATCTTGGAACTCGAGGCCACTTCTGTGGTTAACTGGAGAAGTTTACAAAGCTTGTGTTCATCTGGATTCCTGTCTCATGTGTCCTTCACAACTATGGTCTGTGGTCTGCTTATGTAGTAATAAAATAACCTTAAGCTGAGTTTCTTCCAACATTCCCAGCAATCTTGGGAGGCAAACGCATCACCTGTGGTTTGGCTCAGAAGTAGGTTGCTGTGGTGGCCCCGTTCCTAACCATCCACCTTTCATTGCATTACATTAATAATTCTCTTATCTATGTTTCAGGAGCTCTGCTAGCCAGCTTCCTAAGAGTGGTGGAGAAAGGGTATGTCTATTCTATGAACGAAAATAAGAATTTTGAGGATGTGGACTTCTTGAATCGAAGTTGTACAACTGCATGGAGGGTTTGGAGATCCTAACCCCTGTAGGAATTCAGTCCCAGTGGAATATAGTGGTTGCTGTTCTTCAATTTTTTTCTTTGTTGGCAAATGGGATGGAATTGATGACTAACCAGTTCTTTTATCATCAAGGACTATTATTGTCTCCCAATGACCTCAGAGTAGCCATGGCATTTATGATCTTATTCATACAGGCTGTCTGCCCAGAAACATAGGGGAATGAATCTCTGCTTGAGATGAATACTATTACTGACTTCCGGTAGCCCTACTTTTTTCTAAGATAGGTCAAACTTGTTGCTTTTTAATGTTAATAATGCTACATTTTTAAATACATGTGGCTTTCACTTATTCTCTGTCACATGAAGCCTATTTAAATTGTTTATCTGTTCTTGATTTAATTTTGGTATGTGATATCTATTCAGAAAATTGTCCATTTCCTTTAAATTTTAAAATTTTGTGGAATATAGGTTTTTGAAGCATGACCTGATGATTCTCTGGTTTTCCTCTATGTCTGATTTTTACCAAGTGGCACATATTTCATTTTTACATACATTTTCAATAGTACACATATTTTTTGAGGGGAGTATGCTCATTTAAGAAGAGACAAATTCTGCTTCACATTTTAGACATAGTGTTGATAATCAATTTTATTTTATATGCCTCAATTTTCTATATGTATAAACAGAGGACACCTACTTGCTTTAAGGTGTGAAAGGATCATAAAAAATAATGCTAAAGGGCAGTAGTTTGAAATTCTGTGTCCCTCTCGGATTCATTTGTTGATGTCTAATCCCCAATGTCATCTTATTTGGAGATGGTGTCTCCAGGAGGAGATACTGTCACGAAAATGGAGTTCTCATGAATAGGATTAAAGACCTTATCTAAGAGACCCCAAAGAGCCCCCTTCCTCCTTTCTCCAAGAGAAGAAATAAAGAGAAGTGGGCAATGGCTGTATTCTGCACAGATAATCTTCCTTGGGTAGATGCCAAGTCTGTCAGGGCTCTAATCTTTGCCTCTTTACCATAATTGTAGTAAGAGGCTAGCAGGCCGTGTTCCCACTGAGGAGCCGGCTGTGGGGGCTGCATTCCTTGGAATAATTACACACAAACTAGATTCATTTAACACACTGCCTGGCCACTAGTTCTAGCCTCTATTGGCTAACTCCTACATCTTATTTCAACCCATTTTTAATAGTCTGTAAGTCACCACGAGGTAGTGGGTTTACCAGGAAGATTCAGCATGTCTGACCCTGGTGCCTGGTGGCTTCATGGCGGTTCTCTCTGAGCCTTCCCTATCCCAGAATTCCATTCTGTCTACTCCGCCCACCTAAGGGCTGCCCTATCAAAAAGCCAAGGCAGTTTCTTTATTTAACCAATGGAAACAACAGAAATACAGAAGGACCCTCCTACACCACATAATCAGTAAGTTTCTGTTACTGGGATATCATTCAGGTTCTGGTCTTCAATTACACCAGGTAACTGTGATTTTAAAATAGATGTAGTAAAACAAGCTTCAGTGGGGATGGGGAGAGCACTTGCTGGGTTGGGGAGAGCACTTGCTGCTCTTATAGAGGGCCTAGGTTCAATTCCCAGTACCGGCACCTGCAGTTCATAACTGTCTGTTTTTTTCGGATCCAGGGACTGTACCACTTTCTCCTGACCTCCACATGTGCTGCACACATGTGCTTCACATAAAGACAAGCAGGCACACACACATACACATAACAAATACATAAACGAACAAATAGTAAAAGCCTTGAGCCAGTTTCTGATAAGTGCTAAAGAAAAAATAATGATTCCTGCCTCAGGTTTAAGAGCTTTGCTTCTGCCTCGCAGTGAGGAACAAAAGAACTCCACAGGATGGGCCTGTGTCAGCGCCATTGATTACGGCAGTTAGTGTGAGCAGGATGGGTAAATGAATCACAGGTCTTGATCCCGCAGAGGAAATCACAGACAGATTACCTTTTCAGGTCCCATTACACTAGATTTCTATCGAGCATGGCTGTTTACTCTCTAGATCTGTTTACTCTCCTGTTGTGATAGAATATCCTGACAAGAAACAACTTAAGGGACAAAAGGCTTATTTTGACTTATGGTAGGAGTCATAGGAGATATGATCTGTCACAGAGTGGAAGGCATGGCGACGGGAACATGAGGCCGTCTTAGCAGTCAGGGAATAGACTTGTTAGGTTTTTATCTGCACACAGGAAGCAGTCACAGAGAACAGGAAATGGGACAAGCTACGAAATGCATCTACTCGTGTTACTTCCTCTCACATGACTCTATTTCCTATAGGTTCCATAACATTCGGAGCAGGTGTTCAGATGTATAAGCCCATGGGAGACATTTCCCATCCAAATCACTATTAGACGAGATCCTGAGGTAGCAAAGCATACGATTCTGCTTCTGTTCCAATCCTTAGCACATATCAGAGAGACAAACACTGCATTGCAGTCAAAGGCCTGAGAGTGGTAATGGAAGAACATGGGACACTGTTATTTCCTGACTTTGGTGGTTTCGTGTGTTTTTTCGATATGTGCCACATCAGTGTAATTACAGAACTATCTCAGAGCAGAAGTCTGAAGTTTAAGGCAAAATATATTCAGGGTTCTTAGAACAGGGCTTAGCATGTGCTAGAAGCTCAGGGTGAACAAACAGACTGAGTGAGGGTTAAAAGTAGCTGGATGGGAACCTCATGTGTCCAGGTTCTGAACACAACAGTTTGACTTCTGAGGCCCCTGTTTCTCACCTCTGAGCCTCATGGAATCTCTAGAACTTTAGAAAACACAACTTGAATGGCCTGCAATCTCTACGTACATAGGGAAAACAGATTAGAGTTAGGATAGAGAAATGATCCAATCCTGTGATCCATGATGCCCTCTTCCATTAGAGAGACTGGTTCTTAGGTTCTGGCCTGGGTTCCCTGGTCCCTTCTCATTCAACAAAGAACTGCTGCGAGGGTAGGGATGAGGAAATCAAATTCTAGTACCTTCTTTGCATGATATTCAAGTTGTCAGTTTCCCATTTAGGCCTCAGATTCATCACCTGTGAAATGAGGTATAATTTTTATAATCTCCAAATTACCTGCCAGTGCTGCCAAATTTTTTTCTGCCCCCAGGAATCAGGTTTATGTTGCCTTTTATCTGGCAGAAGATAAATCCCTAAAAACATTGTCTCCAGCATCTCCCATAGCTTACTGGACAGATTAAAGAATTAGTGAGCTATTTTACATGTACAGATTAATCTGGAAACAGACATGGGGGTTGATGGAATTCTTTTATTTCCTGCCTCAGGTAGGGAAAGCATCCTGAAGGCATTGTCTGAGAATGTTTAGATTTAGAGCCTCAGGAATGTAGCAAGGTCTCCTACTGAATGAAGTCTCTAGGCAGCCTGTCCAGTGCTGTCAACCTCACTTTCTGGTACTATGATTCAGCCATCTTTAAATGGTTCACACCTGTTGTTACTATATGTGTGGCTAAGGCTTGGATACTTTGGCATCAAAACAAGAATGGTTGCCTAGAAACAGGACAAAGACATAGTATTCATGGACGCTGTGTCAGGATGACAGAATGCTTAGCTGCATATCAACTCTATGGGCACACTAAAGAAACAGCTAAATGAAAGATACACATCTAAACAAAAATGGCCTAGAGCCTTACAATAGAGGAATACAACCTATAAGCTATGTTAGCTGCTACAATTATTAGCTGCAATGCTAATTTCCTTCTATCTTTAGCCAAGGATGTACCAACCTCCTGTTGAAAATGTCCCCTGGGATGGGAACTTTACTTTCCTTGACCAAACTTCCAAAGTCTAAACAACTCTGTCTGCTAGATCAACTTAATGATTTTCATACAATAATCTCCACTGAGTTAGCACTTCCAATTCAACCATTTGTTCATATAGCAGTCAATTCTTCCCAATAGCCTTAAGATAATTGCCAGGCATGGTAGCATTCACCTGTAATCACAGCATTTGGCAAGAAAAGAAGGGGAATCAAGAGTTCAAGATCATCCTCAGCTATATAGAGAGAGTTTGAACACAACCTGGGCTATTTGACACCCCACCTTAAAATATTAATATATGTATTATATATATACATATATATCCTTCCATGTAATTTTGCAACATTTCTCATTTGAAATTTTTCAAGTTTTACAAAGACCATTATCAGTCAGAAAGACTAAGTCTTATTTAATAATTCAACAAATCATCTAATATAAATGCCTAAGAACATGGTACAGTTCACACACCACAGATGATAGGGAATTTAGCAGTAATGCTTTTCTTTCAGAAAGTTGTGCCATCTTTTCAGCTTCCCCTGTCAGTGAGCTTCAGTGAGTAATTTGAACTCTTTGGATGCATTCTCTGCTCTTTAAAATGTAGCTATATTGGGCATCCTCACAATGTCGTTGTAAGACTCAGATACAGCAATGTACATGATACTCTTTGCAAACTGTGTGTTAAAGTACATTATGCCTATTGGTTATATCTGCTAGAGAAGGAAGGAAGATGGCAAACTAGTGTATTAGAGAGAAAGTAATCTATCAAAATGAGTACAGCAACATGCTAAGATTGGTGTGCTATGTGGTAAGGGAGCGCCATGTTGAAGTTAGTAATTACCCTACAATTAATTCACTTGAGGGAAGGAGAGCGGCAATTTTGTTTTTATATTTGAATATTTCATATTTGTGTACAATGTATCTCACCTTCCAATTCCTCCTGCCTACCCCAACACATCTCTCTCCCAATTTGTTCATATACCTTCTAAAATGTATTTTTACGATCCTCTGATCCAGTCAGTAATGCTCAGATGATCACGGGTGTATAGTCACTGGTGCATGGACAAACAGTCTGTGTGGAAGAACCAAAGTGGTTCTTCCTCTCCTAATAGCTAGCAACTTCCAGTGGCATCTCAGCAAGACGTGGGGTTCTGAGAACTCTTCCTGCATCATTCATTTTCTTGATCTTATGAAAGTCTTGAAAGCACAACTCCAGTGAGTTCATGTGTTTAAGATCATGCCTTGCCCAGAAGATGACATTTGACAGCACTCCCCACTCCATACTCCTGCTCTCATGGTCTTCCCGGGCCCTCTTTTCCAATGTTTCCTGAGCTTTGGTAGGTACAGGGTATTGATACAGACATCTCATTTGAAGAACTCACAGTTAGGTATTACCAACAGTCTGAACAATAACGTGTCTCTACATTACGCATTATCTACTGTAGTAAGAAACTTTTCTGATCAAGCTGAGAGTGGCACAAACTCAGGGGGATAAATATTTAGAAAGCAGTCTGTCAACATGACCACTTAGCAAAACATTAATAGGGCCTAGAACTTCCAGAATTATGGCTGTTGATCATGAATACATTATCAGGTATAAATTCTCCAGTTTCAGATCTAATCAAGATTGGTGAACCTACAAACTTTATTATCACTTTTGTGTCACTGAGAAAATATTGCCTTGCAGGTTAGTATTGTATTATGCAAGGTCTGTAACTAAGTAAGACTATTGTTCTGGTTTTTTTTTTCTTTTTTGCAAGAACCTGAATATCACATTCCAGTGATATGAAAACAAGCAAGCAGAAGTTTCCTGTTCAATTTGTGTTTGGTGTCTGTATGTCCTTCAATCAAAATATGCAGTTTTCAGCACAGGGGATTACCATCTAGCTACTGTGGGTAGCCTATAACAAATGGTAGTAACCTGTGTTGTTTTGGGTGATTCATGAGTCTTCCTGGTCTATAATTAACAGGAAGGTCACCTATACCTGAAAGTGAGATTTTTCATTTAATAACCCATATCTTCTTCAAGCAGCACTGTTGGACCATGAGGGTTGCCTGTGTTTAAAGTCTTTTCTTTTTGAAGTTCTATTTTCATTATCTTACAATGTAGAGGAATCTACATAAAGTAACTGCACTAAATATTCATTCTATAAAAAATGGAAGCAGAGGATGATTTAAAAGTAAAACTATGTCTGTCTACCTATTCCTATGCTTGTTCCCATTCATGGACTCTAATCATGGGTTGTGTTTATTTCTATGACAGCTAC
>JAQHUG010000034.1:8385261-8393701 GCA_028555095.1 Dicrostonyx torquatus
TTCCATCTCCGATTTTGGAGCCACCTTCCTATCTCAGAACTACCGAAAGCCATATTGAATACAATCTTTCCCAGTCTTCTTTAGTCTTATATGCCAGATAATATGTAAGCAGCTTGGGAAAGCATCTCTGTTTTGTGCCTCTTGTCTCTTCTGGATCCAGCAAAGCAGTTGCAGTCACCATACTGATAAGTAGGAGTCTACAAATCACATCCCTAGGAAAGCCCAAGGAAGATTCCAATTTTTCTGCTACAGAAATGGGTAAAAAGAGAAAATCAAGCAGTTAAGATGATGACAGAGAAGGAAGTCTGTCTGCCTTGAGGGGAGAAAATGGTGTGAATTTAAATGAAAAATTACTATTCTGAGAAGATGCTGGCAGAATTCCCAGATCTCCCTTTGTGTGAACGGCGTTCAGTTCAGTTAGTCCTCTAGCCTGTGCTGTGCTCCAGCTGTGATGTGTGCCTGCCATGTCAGTGATTTACTCTCTGCCACTTCTAATCCACACATTTTCAGGGCTGGTGACAACACATTCGTGGCATCTAATTTGCAGTGATTTTTGTCATTCTGACATAAAAAACATCATAAAATACAAAGTGCCCATGGTGAATATCCCTTGTGGTATGGAGAGTAAAAGATCCAAGGTGTCCAGGACATGATACCTAAGGGACCTCTGTTCCTGGGGTCTGAGGTGTGAAGAGTCTCTCTTCTTCGCCTCATAGTTAGTTCAAATACTACGTATGAGTAGGTATTCCAACCATTTCAGATTAAGAAAGAAACTTTGATATATGCTGCACACTCAGTAACTCACGCCTGTCTACACTGTTTTCACACTATGATGCTTGGCTCAAAATTCCTGAGTTGATTTGAATATTTTGTTTGTTTTCTATGTATTTTCCCCAGTTCTCTGATTCCTTCTCCATTTTCCTTCCTTCCATTTTTAAGAAATTTTCTTTTACTTTTATCAGGGTTCCACCTCTCACCCTGCAATAAAGTACCCTTTCTCTTGGTGGTAGAGGGTTTGGAGGGTGAGTGAGAAAAACACACTTTGGCTCACTAACTCACCTAATGCCAGAACCAGAGCTTCATCACAGCAAGTCATTGAAATAACTTAACCATCTTGCTTGCTGCACAAAGGAGAGATCATCTACCAGAGCACGGGTTTGGTCAGCTTTCCCTGCTGAGGGGCAAATAGTAATTCTTTACGGCACCGTTGGCTATGCAGGAAGCAACAACTACTCAGTATCTTTGCTGAAGCAGGAGAACAGCTGTGGACAAGTGCACATATCCAGTCAATAAAAGTGCAAGGCCATATCCAGTCAAACTTTATTTACAATATAATCATCAGGTCAGATTCAGATAGAGGGCCAGCATTTGCCTTTCTTTGGCTACCTTGCCTTCAGCAGCAAGCAGTTGACCGTGGACTTCTCCGTTATCCATGACAGGCAAACCAAGTCCAGGGCACTGCTGGGAGAAGAGCGACTAGGTTTCCTAGAGCTCATGGATTTTGGCCGATGTGGCAAAAGAAAAGGGTTGTTGGTGAGCCTCACCAGCCAAAGGCAAACTGAGCTTGTGATGTGGAATTCAAAATGCACAGGTGGTGGAGCTGGGTGATCAGAGGCAGAGCCTGGCTTTAACCGGAATACTGGGTTGAAGTAATATTTTAAAGTAGTGATGGTGATGACGGGGCTTCAGGTTCAATTTAAAGATCGAAGTAAGTCATTTTAACTCTTTGCCTTGATGCCAAAGTAAAATTTACCTAGAAAAGTGGCATGTACCTAATTTTCCACCTGTTCTAAGTACTGGGATGACATTCATTCATCTACCTAATCACCCCTCCCCCAACTTCTCACTGACTTAATCATTTCTTCCTCTACTCTAGTCACACTGTTTGATATGGGTCAAAGTCTTGTGTTACAAGACCTTGTCCTCCTGACGCTGAGTAGTGACTTGAGATTGGGAAGTTGATATATGGTGCACGGAGGAAGGAATTATATGTCTGTCTGGAACAGTTCAGAGCAAAGCACTGATCCACCTCCAAAAACCTGGAAAAATGAATGATGATAACATGAACTCAGTTCAAGATGGTTTCTAGAAGTCCATTCATGAATAGCTAGAGATAAGCATAGCGGACAAATGCTGCCTCCTTCTCACCTGGGTCATAGGGAGTTCAGGACTCATTGCAATCTGACCCATCAGGGTCTCAAAACACAGAAAGCAAAGGTTTATTGCCTTCTATACCTTCAGATGTAGAAGGTGGCTCTATGGATAAGACTGCATATGTTCTCCTATAAGACTAGCCGTTGCAATGGTCACAATCTCTTATAGAATCCTGCATCCTTAGGATAGGGAAAAATGAATAAAATTCTTTGTTCTTTCAGATACGAACTGTCTACCACAAAGTCATAGATGTTGAATATTTAGTCCCCAGTTGGTGAATCTTACCAAGACATGATTAGACGAGGAGAGCTCTACTCAATCAATGCATAAATACACTGATCAATAATCACATTTGAATGGGTTGAGAGGTGATGAAAACTGACATGTGGAACCTGATTGATTAGAGGAAGTAGATGTCTGAGGGTATGCCTTTGAAGGATGTTATCTTTTCCTGGACTCCTGTTATCTCTTGTTCATGGTTACCTAAAGATGAAGAGACACATCAGCCTCGTGTTTCTACTGCCATGATGTCCTGTTTCACCAGAGGTCCATAGTAATAAAATCCTTCCTCCTCTTAAATGAAAAGTCTAGAGAAATTCCCAGGAATCCACAAGGATGACCGCAGCTAAGACTCTAAGAAATAGTGGAGAGAGTGCCATAACTGGCTTTGCCCTGTAGTCAGATTTATGACTATTTTAAATATCACCATAGAACCTTCATCCAGCAACTGATGGAAGTAGAAGCAGAGAGCTATAGTGGAGCACTGAGCCGAGCTCCCAAAGTCCAGTCAAAGAGTGTGAGGAGTGAGACTATGAGCAAAGAAGTCAAGAACATAATGAGGATGAACACTGAAATAGCTTACCTGAGCTAATGGGAGCTCACCAACTCTGACTGGACAGGGAAGGAACCAGCATAGGACCAATGTAGCTCCTCAGAATATGAATGACAGTTGGATGGCTGTGGCAGACAGCATGGCCACTGGCAGTGGCATCATGATTTATCCCTATTGCTTGTACTGTTTTGTTGAAACCCATTCTCTTGGAGGGATACCTTGCTCAGCCTAGATATAGTAGGGAGGACTTTGGTCCTTCCTCAAAGCAAAGTGCCTTACCCTCTCTGAGGAGTGAATGACAGGTGGGGTCGGAAGGTTGAGGGAGTGGGAGGAAGGGAGAGAGTGGGAACTGGGATTGGTATGCAAAATGCAAAAAAGACAGTTTTTTGTTTTTTTAAAATAAAATTAAAAAGCATGAATAATTAAGTGATTGGTCCTTTCTCTGTAACCGTAAAACACCAGCTAGTAAAATGATACCTTACACACTTACACTCTGTTAATCTGTAACAAGTTGCTTGGTGTGAATGTACACAGGTTCTTAGAATGTTTTGTTTTTCACCTGTAGTATGAAAAATGTTTAATTGTGTTAAGGGATATGGAAGACATGTTGGTTTTTACTTGGTTTTTACTTGTATTCATTGTAATCATTCACTTGTAAAACAGAATGCAACCACCTTGTAATTTTTATAATGCCTAAAAGATTTTGCTGGGGTATATAAACTATAGGGGAAAGAATAAGGCTAGAGTTTAAATGAGTTAGAAGGAAAACATCAAGAATGAGGGAGTTAGAAGGAAAGCACTAAGAATGAGAGAATTAGAAGTAATCAGAAGGTCAACATCAAGAGAAAACATAGATTTAGAAGGAAACCATCAAAAACAAGAGAAGGAAATCACCAGGAAAATAAAGAATAGAGAATGCAAAAGAGGAATAAAGAAAAGGTTTGAAGGAAAGAAAAGTCTCTCTAATATATTAATTTGTGATTTTGCTAAATACAGGTAATATTTAATATATTTTATAACTGATGCCAATACTAATTATTCTCACAATTAATTTATATAAAGACATTTATCAATGCGAATGATTTGATGTTCTTTACCTCCTTCTTCTATTCTCTACAACAATCTTATGAAACTTGGTGAAGTAGCTGGGGA
Organism: Dicrostonyx torquatus; assembly: GCA_028555095.1. Taxonomy (NCBI): domain Eukaryota; kingdom Metazoa; phylum Chordata; class Mammalia; order Rodentia; family Cricetidae; genus Dicrostonyx; species Dicrostonyx torquatus. The sequence continues at coordinate 8,389,400 of JAQHUG010000034.1, forward strand.
TCAGAAATATGGGTGTAATACTGCCGATGAGGTAACAGAACCCATTAGATGCTGTAACCAAACTGCAAACAAATCCTGTTGGATTGAAGATGCAATATCCCCTATAGTCTCATTTATTTGCACACTTGATCCCCAACTGGTTGCACTGTTTGGAAAAGCTTTGGTGCCTTGGAAAGGCAGAGCTTCCCTGGAAGTGCTAGGTCATGGTGGGAAGGCCTTGAGGGCTTCTAGGTCAACCCTACTTCCCATTTATTCTATGCCTCCTGCCAGCAGATACAACGTGATCAGTCAGGCTTCCAGTTTTTACAATCATATCTTCCCCATCATGATGGACTGAAACTGTAAGTCAAAATAAACCCTTCATTTCTTCAACCATTGTGTCAGTCATTTTATTGTAGCAACAGATACCTAGCTAATGCAGTTCCCCAATTACCGTTCTTGGTTAGGAAATTCTGTGAACCCATCACGATAATTGCATATCTGTTGTCTTCTCTAATGTAGCCATTAGGTAACCAAGAAGTATCATTTTGTGTGATAATGTTCTGTGGACCTGTAGTGCAGAGGCGAATCAATTGAGGGGGATTTTCTCTACCAACTTGAGCCTTGCAAAGAGGAAGGACTTATTAGTGGTCATAAAAAAAAGCTTATGTCACTCTCAGCTTCAAAGATATTCTAGAAGAAAGGCCTGAACTGGGAAAATTTGAAATTGCTAAGGAGAGAATAATTTTGTAAGCTGAAAGTAGATACACTTTGCAATTAGCAATGAGAAATGTCAGTTAAGGCTTCAACATACACTCCAGAGTTACACTGTTTTCTGCTTAGTATCAAGAGAAAGTTGTGGACAAACAATCAGAAACACATTTAAGACTTCTTTATGGTTCAAGTAATACTGTCTGATCATTATCTTATTGTGTCCTTTCAAACACATGGGGCTGTTATTTCAAGCAGAGGACCACCACCCTCAAAGAATAGATACAGTGGTATAGCGGAGTGGGATGAAATAGCTGAGTGCGATGAAGAAGACACATTCAGCAAGCAACAGAGACAAGATCTCCCCCAATTACCTGTATACAAGTCTATTTCTTTGCTTGTAATATTTTGCTTCATCACTTAGTTTATTTTGTCTTTCCAGTGGAAGTCCACTTCCTTTTTAGCCTCTTTTAATTTTTATTGTTCCATAATTGTTCAACACATTAGATTTCTGATTGTTGTATGATGTTCTGCCATTTTGAAGAGCACATGTGTTCCCTGAAATCTGCTACATACGCAGAAGAGATGTTTAGGATCCATGTACCATTGAAGTATGAGAAACCTCAATTCACTAATAGATAAAAAAAAAAAATCCATGTGTACTGACCACAAAAATAGTGCCTAATGGGTGACAGTTATGATATTTATTCTTTTCTAGGTACCAGTTTTAAAATATTTAAATGTCAAAGCTGGGAGAGATTTGAATCCCATCCATCCAACTTCATGGTATGAGAGAAATGAAGCAGTATTTCAGAACCAACTTGCTCAAGGCTACAAATCTTACTAAGCTTCGAGATCGTTGATCATCATTTCCCAAATCAGTGCAGAGGGAAAAATGGTCACGAGGTACAGCAATTGGAAGGAAAAACCATAGTTGGTGTATGGAACATAAAGAGACCTTGTGAACATGGGGTACTTGAATGAATAAATCAATTTCTATTTCTAAAGGTAGATTTTGAGTACATACCATACTAAAATGGGTTATCCAGTCATTATTGTTAGAAAGCTCGTGATCTTTCTGTGTATTTGTTCTGGAAAGAGATGGGCTTTTTTTTTTTTGACTTCTGTCCAGACAGCTTTGGTGGACAGAAACAGGTATTCTCTACACAGGCTTTGAAACTTTCATAGATTTACTTCTTCTGACATGATATTAAATATCTCTTGGCTCTTTAGTCACAAAGATGAATATTGGGTCTACTGCTGACTCTTGCTTTCTGCTTCTTGCAGAAGATTTGAGGATCCAGTTTTCTCCTACAGAAAACCATCTGCACTCCTACAGAGCAGCAGAATCTCAGTGGGCAGGCTTGTACATTCCCAAATTCATCAAAGCAGAATCTCAGTGGGCAGGCTTGTACATTCCCAAAGAGTTCATCAAAGCAGAGATGGGCCTGTGTGAGCTTAGCAGAAAAGAATGAATAATACTCTTCTGCTCTTTTCCAAGAATTTTAATGTGGTAGGGATATGATTTAGTCTCCATGACCCCCAAATTAGATAAGAGTAATTTATTGGAATACAATTTAGAACGAACTAGAATCTCAGTTCTCTGAAGGCTTTTGAAAAATCACCCTCGATAAATGAAGTCAACCTGTGTATCTTTTGACATTTAGATTGAGCAGGACCAGGCTTGGAAGCTGGAAAGCAGATTCCATTGTCACCATGATTTCCCATCTGCATGACTTTGCAAAGGTAGGCCCTGAATGATCTTTCTAAGACTCAGGTTGCTTATTTGTAAAACGGAGATAATACCATTTACCCCCAGAGTTTAAACTGTGAGAAGAACCAATGCAGACAGAGCTCCCCAGTTGTTTCATGGCTTGATTACAAACTGTGTCTGAAATTTGTGGAATAAATTTTGAGCAGGCCTGATAGTGAGAAAATGGCTGAATTTGTATTTTGAGACATTGAAATAAGTGGATTTCTGGGAGTCGTTCAAACTCTAGTCATTATATAAAATTACTTTGTATGAAAAGTCTTATACATATATATGCACACATATTTTCCATATATGCATACATATTATCTATATATACACATCACTTTGCTTGATTCTCATCACACTCTGGGAATTTGCATATGTCATATCCATTCCCAGAGGAAAAAGCCAAGCCTGGCAGAGAGCAAACAGCATACAAGGTCACATACTGAAAAATAGAACTAACTGAGATATGAAGGTGACCTAGGAGCACCTCAAGGTCCCTCAGGGACTCACCATGTGGTACAATCATCTCAAATACAAAATCATAATAGAGAAAAGAGGCACTCTGGGGACACTGAAGTCCATATGTCATGCCCTTATAGCGATTACAGCAATGCCTTCTAAAGCCGAGTCTGTGGAATCTAGAAAAGCACAGACACAAATGCAGATAAACAACTCACAATCTCTTCCTTTTATTTCATTTAAGTCAATGAATAACTACAAATTGGCTGTGAGTGGCTCCATGGCGGACAGCATCATCTGGCACCCACGGGGCTTCAGGAATTGTACTTTAAATTGAGCTGCTCTTGTACTTCACCCATCTTTTGATTCCGGAATCTGTCTTTTAAGAAATAAAATTAAAATTACATTCACATATTTATTTTGTAGTGCTTGTATTTGTGTGCGTGCATGTTTGTGTTGTATGTTTGTGTGCATTTATGAGTATGAGAATGTGAGGCAGCACGTGGCATGCCATAGGTGTGGATGATAAAACAACTTGCAGAGAAGTTGATTCTTCCTTCCACTATAGGGTTTGAGCTCAGGTGATCAGGGTTGGTAGCAGAAATCTTTACTACTGAACCATCTTGCCAGCCACCTAGGGCCTTTCTTACCTCTTGTCTTTATAGTCTCTTAATTACTTTAGCCTTACTAGTGGCTACGCTATTTTAATTACGTCTCTCCTTCCTTCCACAGCCACTAACTGCCTATTGATCCTCAGGAAGGGGTGATGCTTCTTGAGCTCCTCCCCACCACATGACAGAATGTTGACTGGTTCAATTAAGTGCATGTTTTGCACAGCTGCTGTCAGCTACTGGGTGTAATTGCCATACCACACCCAGAAGAGAGTATCAATTTTGATTCTTCCTTGTTCTTACAAAGTATTTGAATGATAGAGGGAGTTTGTTCCTCCCTGATGAGAGAGGTTCTTCTTGCCCTGATGCTGCCCTTCCTTTTTTTCCACCACCTTGAGCATTAATGTGACACCTTTTCTCTGCAATTGGTATTGGTAAGGGGTGCATTTTTCCTATGTCAATTGCTGGTTATTTGATTATCAGCTATACAAGTAAACTGCTGGGTCAGAAGTTCCTAATTTTACTTACAGAAATTCATGATTGGCTTTAGTTTAAAAGCTTCTTTTTTATTATTAATTTATTGATTTTTATTGAGCACCACAAAAGCTTCTTTAGCCAAATGCCACACCAACAAAAATCAACTAAGTAAGAATTACCTCTGAGGGAGAAGGACTCCAAGGAAGTGGGAGGAGAAGGAGACTAAAGGAATAAGTCAAATGTAGACACTAATATTTTATTCATTTATCTGCAGTGAAAACTCTCAGTGGGTTATGCCATGTTACA
>JAQHUG010000034.1:8398535-8411973 GCA_028555095.1 Dicrostonyx torquatus
GGGGGAGGTGGAGAGGGGGCCTCCAAGTCGAGCAGAGCGCCTGGGGGGTAGAGTTTGGTCTTACCAGTCCAGTTGGGCAGGTGGATCTGAAGTTGTGGCACTCACCAAGGACCCGCTGCCAGGAAAAAAGCGATAGCTGTCACTTTTATAGAAAGGAAGAAGTTATCTTTCATCTCATTAGGAATGGGCTTTGTCCAAAGAGGGCCACTTACCTACTGTTGCCTGAAAAAAAAAAGAGAGATGTATAGAACAGAAGCTATTTATAGATTACCCCAAGGCACTGGAAATGATTTTAGATTGAGAAGAAGAAAGAAAATGATTTTTTATTGAGCACCTGTGCTTCTTCAAAGGTAATGGTCTAGTTTCCAAACTGGCAGGCCTGTAAGTGGAGTTATTAGACTCCCCACTGGTACAACCTAACCTAACCTTGCAGCACATTGGGCAACCCTAACAAGGAAAACTCAAATGAGCACTATACGTTCTTAGAATGCTTTCTAGCAGGTGGTAGGTAGTATTGCTAATCTTTATCTTTTATACTGTCGGGACTTTTGCACTCTGGATGTGGGCCTCTGGGGCTAATGTTCTGAATAGAAGCGCTATGCGGGAATTAGAATTCAACTTCAGAAGTGCTTAATGTTTGAAAATGCATACAGCAGAGACTGCTGCAAAAGGGTTTTCTTCATCTTGCGTGCCATTAGCGTATAAGTTGAGAAACAAAGCTGGGCCCCATACTGTAAGTTGCACAATTTTTAATAATTACTGCAAATGCTAAAAGTTGGTTATTATTAGGTTTAATTCACAGATGAAGAGATTGAGACTTTCAATCATTTGCATAAAATAAAGAAAGGTTATGATGACATTCCTTGGGTTTGAGTTCATAGATTTTTATCTCCGTGATTACTATTCCTTTTGCTCCAATCTGTTTCCCGTGTGGGGCGAGTGGAAATATTTCTATCATAATGTGATACTACTCCAATTGGGCAGAAGAAATACCTAACTTGAGCAGTTTCAGCTATGTGCAAAGCTATTTACTATCTGAGGAGGAGCCTGCTTCTATTCTCATCTGTTTCTTCTGTCTTAGAGACCTCTTCTCTCAGCACCACTGTGAACAAAAAATGGAACCCAACCTGTGCATCCTCTACAGTGGCCAGAGACCACTGTCAGCCCCCAGCATGTGTATGTATATATCACCCATTACCTAATTTGGTTTAAGTTTGCATTCACTTACTCAATAACCATTTCTTAACTCATTCCAAGGACAAGCCAATGTATTAAGACCAAGACCACAAAGATAAATCTTGTCCTTGGGAGTTCTCCTTTCAATGTGATGGATTTACATAACATTGCAATTCTTTGAGAGAAGAAGGATGGCAGGAGAATTTGTCAGTTACAAGGAAAACACAAAGGCAGAAGAGGTGGCTGTGATCCAGGGAGTCCGAGGATGGCTCCATGTTTCCATATAGGTTTGGTCATTTGTCAAGTGCGCATCTAGGAAGGGACTGCAGGGGAAGACAAGACAGCAGATGCAGCTTATTAAACAAAGTCAAAGAGTCAGCTGCAAGCACTAAGCATGATCTAAGTCAGAATGTGAGTGGCAAATGGGTGCTCTAAGGTGACTTGGAGCCAAGACCAGAAAAGGAATATGGGGAATAATTCACCATATATTTGGAAGTTAATAGTAAACCAGTTGTAGTGTGACAATATAATTATTTAAATGTCACAGTATTTGACACATCCTGGTGATGTTCCCATTTAATATTTGATGAGTCAGAAAGTCTATATAGCTATTCCAGGGTTTGTGTCTTATCTCTTTTCTTTCCTTCTATCTCCTTATGTGGCCCCATAACCCAAATTCCATCTTCTCCACTGTGATGGCCTTCTAATTATGCCCTTCTTCCCTTAATTCATCTCTTCCTTAGAGAACTTTAAAAGGCAAGATTGGCCAGGAACTTGCGAAAAATATAACAAGAATTCAGTATATACTTTTAAAGGAGTGTAATAAAAAGGAATTGAAATACATACTGGAGTTTGCCATTTACATTTTTAGACTCTTATGTTTTATAACTATTTCTCTTGTGCTTCAGGGAGCGCAGGCATAAAAAAGAAAATCAATGCACATGATAAGAGCAGAAAGCAAAGAGTTAAAGATTCTAGGCAACCAAGAGGGCTCAGTCAGTGAAGGCATTTGCCAGCAAGCCTGACTGCTTAAGTCCAACCCCTGAAAACCACGTGGTGAAGGAGGAAACAAAATCAAAAGTTTCCTTCTGACTACCACAGGAATGGTGCAGTTAATGTGCACAACAACCTCCCCAAACAATAAATAAATAAGTAAATAAATCTAATTAAAATAAGAGAGTTAAAGCCTATTTCATGAAGCTATGGTGTTAATTTTTTGAACTGAGGGGTAATAATTTCAAAATAAAAGCTATCTTATTGGTTGAATCATGTTTTTTGAATGTTGAAATCCGAGTTCTTAGTTTCACTAAACTTGACATTACTTGGAGCTAGTATCATTGCAGATGTAAGATGATGCCCATCCCATCATAGAGTGACTTCCTTATAGTTGCTGTCTTTACAGTAATAGTCAAATATGAAGTCAAGATGACTTTTCCTTCCTTCAGAAGGAAAAGATGATAGTGAAGAAGACTGGAACTAGTCTCTGATTTCAGCTCCCAGAAAAACGCCAGCCTTGTAAACACAGTGACTTTGGTTTCCTGGCATCCAGAACAGTAAAATGATAAATTTACACTCTTTAAATTCTCTGGTTTGTTGCACTTGGTTTTGGATGGTCTTAAGAAACTAACATAAAAGTCAAGGAACTTTGATGTTAGCCTTTGAATGGTAGGTTTGTATAGCTGCCGTTCACAGACACTGGGGGGTCCTTCACCCTATGTTCTCTTGTTGGCCTTATTACATCTTCATTTTGGAAACAAGACCTCAGGTTCCTGGGCCAGTTTTCTTTCCACAGGCAGCCATTAGAAGCGTGCAATCTTTTTGTAGATACCTGGTGACTCTGACCCATGGTGGAAGAGTATGAGAGAAAGGTCTACCAGCGCTCAACTTCTGAGGTAGACTCCAGAGTTCCCCACACTTTAGGGGGAAGCTCTCCTTCACAGGGATTCATTTTCAATCCTCTCTTGAACTTCCCTTATTCTTTTGCCAGAGATCACTTGCTCTCCAATCCTTTTATCAATATCGGCTTCAGGGAACTTTTAGCTAACATCCTGCTGGGTGTCTTTCTGCACTCATCACCTCTAAAATTGAAGCGAAAAGTCAGTCTATGTTTGCTTCAGAAGCAACAAAAGTGGGGTTGGTAAATGCCAGCCAAGGGAATGATTGAAAGGCAGAATGGCAGGATGGCATTTCCTTTAGGAACAAACATTAGGTAGAAAAATACCATGATCAAGGTGGTAAAGAGGATGTAGTAGAATTCCAACACAACCATGGTGTCCTTGGAGTACAAGGAGCCACAAATTGTTATGAACATCATGGCTATAGTTGCAAACATAGTTCAAGAAAAATTATAGCATGTGCAGTTTATAGCTTAAATGCTTTGGTTCATAGTGTGTGCTTCTGTCTTCTCACTGTGCTCCGAGAGTTAAGACAATGTGCAACTTGTCATAAGGAAGTGACTTTTTCACCTGCAGAATTTGGCTCAGTGTTAGTTAAATGTTCTGGAATTTAAAGTCATCTTTTTTCCCCCTTCTTTAAAATGTCTAAATGCTGTGTTGATAAATGTCACATAGAATAATGAATGTGATGGAATGTGCTAAGGATAATGGGAGTTACTTTCTAGTTCGCCTGAACCATGACTTGCCTGCATTTAGAAAGAATAATGAATGTAATTTAATACAGCACCTTTGCAGAGAAGTGACTCAAAACACTTTCAAAGTGACTATTAAAATGCCAAATTATGCAATAAGGACATGGACTTAAGTAGATAAAAATAGATCACACACAAAAATCACACAATGCAGAAGGTACATTTTTTTTAAGGTCTGCATTATGTAGTTATTTGTAGAAGGATGAACAGAGAGATTGGCATGGGATGAGTAGACAAAGGTCAGATAGAGACTGAATACTTATGGCAATGATTGGAGTTAGCACAGGGCACCTGCTGAGGGTAAATATGGAAGCCAAAATCATGGGCAATGAAGTGTGATCCAGTATTTACAATTTGTGTTGCTATGAACAAGCTCATTTCACACTTGAACTTTAGGATCCCTGCATACTATATGGACTGTTTTGTGGAAACTCATTAGTTCCATACATTTTAAGAGACCCCCCCAATAATAAATAGTTTCATTAATATCTGTCTTATTATTAAAGTGAAACAATAGCCTCAGCATCTTCTAAGATAGACAGCAGAAGAGTGATATATATAAATATATATATGTATGTATGTATGTATATATATATATATATATATATATATATATATATATATCTCACAGACATCACTATGTAAATCCATCACAATTCTCCCTCTATTCCATGGGATGTAATCACACATCACTCATCAAACTTGAAGAAAATAAGGTTTAGAGATCATCTGGTCCCAGAGTGTTATTAATAATTGGCAGCCTAATGATGTGAAATGATTGGTTTGAAATCGCACAATCTTAGCAAGCGTTTTGTTCTAGGTCCTGTGCTTGTTACTACACACGCATCATTTTATCCTTATGAAATCACTATGAGGGATATATCTTTACTTATGACTGAGAGGTAGATAGAGAGGAAACAGTTTGCACTAAGAATCAGCTGTGTTTTCCTACCTAGCCCAGGTGACTCCTGAACAATCTCTGACTCCTCTCCTATTCTGTATTCCCATTCTCTGTTCTGTATCCACAGGGCCAGATAGGGGATCAGTCCTTACTTTCCTGGAACTTATGTAAGCAGGCCATGTAATGTCCTTTCCTCTGTCCCAGGAGAGATGGGGAAGTGGGGAGGATACTGTAATTCAGCAACGACTTGTTTTGCTAAACATTAAGAACTTTTGCCTTGGATCTTTCCCAATCTCCTTTGCTGCTCTTTAACTCTGAGCCAAAGATTTGAGTCGGAAAAATCCCTTTTTAAATATGTGTCTGTAAGCAGGACTTAAAGGCATTCTGAGTCTCAATTTGTTCATATGAAATATAGGGTTGCCATTAGTAGCAGGCAGTTTCCTTGAGTACCAGATGATAAGCACGAAAAGGCCTTGCAAACCAAAACTGCTAAATATTACTCATTTTTGCTGTGCCAAACAGAAGATGAAGCTATGAGTCTCATAACCTATAGTCTTTGAGTGAGATGTAACTGTTAGGAAACTAACTCTCAAAGTCATTATCAGTGTGCTGCCCTTTAGAAGCTCTGTAGTTTTTTTTTTTTTAATACATGCAGAGGGAAACTACTGGTTACTATGACATGGTGGCTGAGGAAGTGATGACTGAGAACACAGACCCTTATCAGGTCACCAATATGACTTTACAAGCCAACACGGTCCTTGGCAGTAACCTCTTCCGACAAATCAGTATGTCAAAAGAAACAATGAATCCTCCTGTGAAGAAGAACAAAGTCACCAAACTCTTCAAGATGGACTTGAAAGAGAAGTCTTCAAGACAGCCTCCCTGCATCTCAATCCTTTTGCACTCATTAAGGACAAGGACTAGGTAGTGGTAATGGCATTCCTTTGACCCAGTCAGTCAAGAGAATCATCTACCCAGAATGACCCATAGAGGCCCAGATATGAGAGTGAATTGATTGTCCATTGTAAGTTTAAGTATCTCTTATCCAACTAACCAAGTACAATTTTCTAATGTGAGATGTACTTGGTATTTTTATTTGGACTGGAACCTAGAAACCAAATAGAAAACATGATCCTTAGCTCCTGGCAACAATGAGGGTGGGATAGCTTGCTACCAGAAATCCAAGGGAAACCAGATCAACTGTGGAATACTATTTTTTTTGTCTTAGAGATTTTAGGGATAAAAGACAAGGCATACAGCATCTTGTCCTACCTTGTGTTATCCAGAAAGAAACAAAGACTGAAAAGGTAGACAAGGGGAGACAGTATGACCATGGGCACAGTCACCTGACCAAACAGTTGCTAGTCTCTTTTCACCTTTTTCAGGGCTTTCCCATAAGAGCATAGCCACTTCATCAACTACCTTTGACCCAGCACTCACTCCTCTTACTTGCTTGCTATGTCTCCAGAACTAGGTCTAGAGTAGAAAACGTCAGAACCAAACAACAAAGACCCATTTACCGGTTCACCCTACTGCTTTTAAGCCATACAACAGCAGTGTGAATCGGCAATCCTTGTCTCTGAAACAAAGGAGTAAATGAAACCTTGTCTGTAGTCACACCCTACAGAGCTGTGATTCCAATTATAAGCCATTGGACCTCACATTCCAGATTTTTAGCGCATACCATGTGATCTTCCGCACCACATATCTTTTTTTTTTCTTTCTTTTTTTCCTTGACAACTCTTGCACTTGCTTATATGTTTATTTCCACCGGGCCTTGTTACAATTAAGTTGTTAGGGATGGACAATGATCTGGGAACTTACAAGGTCCCTGATCTCAGCTGAGAAGGTCTACAGACCAAAGATCACAAGGAACCCACAACTTCTGCAGATCAGTTTTTGTTACATGCTAAGAAGGAAAATGAAGCAAAATGAAGGAGAGGCAGACAAGTGAGAAGAAGCATCATTTTCAATGAAGAACCCAAGGAAGACCCTCTGGAAGGCACACTATTTGAAAACAGACTGAGAATTGAAAAGACCAGGAACAGAAAATAGAAGCTAGGTGAAGGCATTGGGTTGTCCTAAAGAATAGGAACACAATTCAGGACCTAGTGGAGGAGTCAATACATTATATCAGATAAGAACACAGGCGTGGACATCCATCCTCTGGTAGAAACTCTGTACTGAGCTGATGATTAGCTATCTCCCATAAGCACATCTACTCCAATTCTCTGTACCCCAGTTCTCCCTTCTATAGTAGGGTACTGATGAGATGCTTCACTTCTGGGGTCATGGGAGGATTTTCAATTGACAACAGTACCTGACCCACAATCAACAATTATCCACTGTTTCCCTTCACTTCCGAGCTAATACCATTATTGATTCTGCCTTTATACTTTCTTTTTCTTCCTTTGAAAAACAGCAGGAGCTTGTTATATACTTATTTCTTCAATAAAATGTGAGGAAGGGCCAATAAAATAAAATCAGTAAAACATGAAGCTGGCTGTTCTGGCTGACTCAAGAGAGTATCAGGCAACCACACCATCTGCTCAGCTCCACCCAGGCCCCATGGTGGTCCTGGGGAGGCCCCGGGCTTCAGGACTCACAATTAACTTCTTTCCTATGAGAACTCAAAACAAAGAGATTAGCATCAAAGAGGGCTAGATACATCATTGTCAAAAAATTTTGAAAAGTAGAACATCTTGTCTCTTAAACTTATTTGACGTTTTTCCTCCTCCCCCTTCTTTCTTTTTCCTTCCTTCTTTTGAGAAAAGAGATGGCAAAGATGCAGCACACACAGCCACCCTTCTTGAGGTGGTTGCTGGTGCCTGTTTATTCAGCTCAGGCTTAGTCACAAGTTCAGAACATTCTGTGGGTTTTACTGGAACTCAATATCATGGCTCATCCATCCCAACTCAGATCACTCTGGCAGAGGCTGCCAGTGGTCTCCCCTGGGACAATGGCTCAGAGTCTCAGGCTGCACACAAGAGAGAAAACAGGTCTTACAATTCTTTTTAAGATTTAGGAATGGCCGCTGGGCCTATTTCCAAAGGCCTAGAACTGCTGGACTGGGAACCTGGGGAGGTGTGATGGCCCATGTTTGGTGTTTTCTAGGGATACCTTCTACTTCACAAAGCCTAGACAGTCTGTCACACTATGCTAGATGTCCTGAGATCACTCGCACATCAGCACTGTTGTGGGGTTACTCCTCTTATGTGCCTTTGCAAGCTCCTCTGAGAGTTGGGTGTGGTTGGTCCAAACACAGGTTTGACATTGAGGGCTTGATGGCTTCTGACCATTTACTTCACTTTCACTCCCTGCAACACTCACCAATACCCCATCCTTTTGGAGTTTCTGGGCTGAGGCTCGTGTGTGCTCACTTCTGTTGTGTGTTATGTCTATGGAGCACAGGCACAGAATCTGGTGTGATCTTGACAGCAAGGCTGTGAGTGGGAAATCATAACTCTTCCTTTAGAAGAGGAAAATGGGATCTAAAGTCATTAAATAAGTCACCAGCACCCACATTGTAGATGAGCATGAAGCAGAGCAAAGTCAGGCGGATTCGTCATACTCTTTTCTACTGAACTGTGCTCTAATGTAAACGTCCATTTCACTTTAAGACTGTATCTCTCTTGAGAGTTTTTGCATTCTTGATACTTAATGTTTAATTATTCTGATTCAATGAAAGAAAGGAAGAGACAGAGACAAACACAGAGAAAGAGACACAGGAGAGGTGGAGGAGACTGAGTCTTTATGTGTATGGGTAATGATTTATGTTTGTGTGTAGAGAAATAGGCAGAAAAAGTAAGAAATTAAATATCTCTTAGATACAACTTTAGTTTCCAATGCTGTCAAATGAAAATGTTTGTAGAGTTCTTCTAACTTCCTTGCCAGCCTGTACTACTCAATCTCTGCCCTTGGAAGAGGGGGAGAGTGCTCTATCTTCCTCTGTCACCTGCTTTTATTTTTAAAGACCTTTATTTCTCCCAAAGTCAAATCAAATCAGAGAGAAAAATCTGGTGGAGCACCTCTAAAATGGGCCTGCCTTTTGATGTACATGCTACCAGGGCACCATGAGAGCCAAGAAGGAAGCTGTTTTGTTTTGTTTTGTTTTGTTTTGAGCAAGCTTCCTGGCATGAATATATTTGGTGATGGAGTTGTGATAATATAGCATCACTAGGTATGAGCTGTTCCAAATTCCAATAATAGAAACATAGTGGTATGAGATGTCTGGTTGGATCAGAAAGAATAATGACAATACAAGGCTAACGTCACCATGTCTCGGAGATGGTGTTTGGAAAGAGGGAGCGTTTGGGATCAAAACATGGAGTTACTGGCTCAGAAGGCTGCAGATATCAAGAAGCCAGCACAGTGGAGGTTTCCAAAAGCACCCACTTGGTTTTTAAACTGAGTGTGCAGAATAAAATTATTTCAATAAAGGAAAGGAGGAGGTGCAGCGAAAGCTTAAAAACTCTGGGGAACAAAGGCTTCAGTTGTACCAGGGATAATTGTTGCAAAGACTAATGAAATTGCCTGTCATAGACAAATCAGGGAAGTATGGTTTTATAGCTCATAACAAGTCAGATTTGGACAATATATGCTTATTTCTTACCCAGTACCTTAGGAAATCTATTTTTGCATAGACAAGAGTCAATGCTGGAAGGGGCTTTAGAAACTACTACATCCAACTTACCTTACAATGAAGAACTTTATAGAAACCTCATAAAACAGAAAGCATTTCCACTCTTTTTCAGGTCTTTAAATTCTTTGAGGACCAGTGGTTAAGGCCATAGTAGAGCAAGAGAAAGGGACTTAGAAGGTCAGCTATGGTATTTGTTTGTTTTATGGTCTTAGGAAAAAATTTAATTTTATGAACCTTAATTTCTTTAAAAGAAAATGGAACTCTTCTTATTTTATAAGGGATGTCGTGAAAATTAATTAAGATGTTTATAAAGTGGTTAGCACAGCTTGACACAAAGAAAGTGTTCAATAAATGTTCACTTTTAATACATTTTATATGAAAGCATCTCATTTTAATTCTGTGAGTAGTCTATGAGGTAGCCCTTATTACTCCTATTTTATGCCTAAGTAGATTGAGCCTAAGACAACTTAAATTCTGTTGATCACAGCAACAAAACTAATGGATAGCAGAGTTGGGAAAGAAGCTTAGGGTCATCAAGTTGCAAAGCCCAGTTGTTTAAATTAAAACACAATGACTTCATGTTGAGAAAAAATATGCTTTTCGGCAACTGAGAAGTGCGTAATACAGTTCTTAAGCACATGAACCAATACTGTCCCTACAGCATGACAAAAATTAACTGAGATAATAAAATTAAACACTTTGTACACTGGGCACATAGTAGTAACTTGTATTGGCACGGAGAAAATATTCAATAAATGGCAACCAAATAGTTGACAGCATTCACCTTGCATATTTGAAGCAACACAGAAGATGTCTGCTTCCAGCTGAGCACTGTACAGATGGGAGAGGATAGCCCTATGTCCTCTTCTGAAGCTGCAAAACAATCTCACACCAGTTAAGATTATAGATAATAAAAAGGCTAGTTATTTGAGGGGAAAAACTTACAGATCACCATCTTAAACCACAGTCCTCTTGTCGCAAACAGGAAACAGAGAGAGTCTAGCAGCCCAAACAGGAGCTGGAAGCAAGAGAGAGTGCCTGGTTTCCATGGCTTTTTAAAGTAGCAGAGACCACGCCCCAGTGGGTTGGTATCTTAAAGGCTATTGGCTAAAGGAGCGGAAGGAGCTCCTGCAGCACTCTTCCGGTTGTTTCTCCACTTTCTCCTTCCTGTAGCTGCTCCTCATGTCTTCAGACACAGGTCATGTGGATATTGCAAAATCATAACTCTGCATCCCCTGGTCACCTACCATCATTTGCATTTTCCAACACATCTCGTGAGGTACTACCTTGATTTTCTGTTGTTTTCCAAGAAGAGAGAATGTTAAGGTATAGCTAAGGAACTTAACTTGGGTGGGGCCCACATCATGGAAAGATCTGGTGAACTTTTAACATTTTGACTGTAACCTGAGCACAGCACATATGCAATTGGAAGGGGTGTTTTAGTTCTCCTCCTAGAGCTGCCTCCTCCAAATACTTGTGCTTAATTAAATATTAATCTCCCTTTATCCTTCAGCATTAGCTTTCTAGTCTGAGACCTGTTAACCCAAACTGGTCTTTGTCTTCCCATTGTAAGAATGATGACTCTCAGGTTATGGGCCAGTAGGAGAGCATTCTTTGTGGAGGTGATAATATGCTGTAATGAGTAGCAAACAACCACATATGTGATTTCAGCACATGACAAGCATGAGTGTGTCAGAGAGAAGCCAGGATATTATCCCAAGGCCAGGGCTGCTCTCTGTAGGGCTTGGATAACAGCTGAGTCCCACATGTTTTGGGTCATAAGATAAAACCATACTATATCCATGTTGAGAAGACTCCCTTTTACAGTCTGCAATGCATAAGATCTTGTGTGAACTGTTAAGACTCTTTTATTTGTTCGCATACATATACATATAGCAAGTTTTCTGATAATACTGATTGACATTTATGAAGACATTTTCTCTTCATTTATTCTTTCATTTGTGCTACAAGTCAGATACAGTGATGGTTTTTTTAATAAACAATTTTATTTAATCTATACAAAACTTTTAGGAGATAGGTGTTGATTACCACCTATCAATTTTTGATTGGAAATCTGGAATACAGTATATTTTTCATTGCAAGTCCTCCAAACTAAAAGAAAGTTAGAACTTGTTATATTTGTGGCAATTGCCAAATTAACAAACAAACAAACCCAATTCAAACCAATAAGGAACTCACAGTCTTATGGATGATATAGATAGAAGTGCAGATAAGTAGATAAAAGAAACATATTTTAAAATGGAAGTTTAATTTTAATAGCATGAAATATGAACTGCATCAGTGCAGCTTTGTATTAAATGTATTTCTACATATACACATAGTTAAAATAAGTATTTTAAGGTATACAGCTAAGATTTTTTATGAAGCTGAATCTCCAAATATCTCAGATTAAATTGACCATGAACTGATGTTTAGCAGTGTGTGAATGGACACTAGTTACAGGTCTAGGCTCTCATGAATGACAGCTGAAGTTGTAATGTCCCTTGGTATAGAAAAGCAGCATGAAGCTTTCCTCTAATCAGGATTCTAGAGGGAAAGGAACCATCTCTCATGAGAAATGGAAACTCAAGGATATGGATCCTAACTTACTCAAAAAGATAATTACTTATGTAAAATCTAGGGGGAGATAAATAAAGCAGCTGGTTATTGACAAGGAAGAAAATATAAAATGTTTGCAGCTCGGCCTGACTGATTCTACCAGAGAAAGAGACAACCTCTCCTGAAATGAGTTCCCAATGCAAATTATAAACACCATAGGAACTGATATGCTACAAGGACATTACAGTAGCTATAGCTCATTCATGGTCAACCAAGACTTCAATACAACAAAATAATCTGAAAGATTTAAAAGCATTTGATGTAAATGTATTAAAGTGAAATTAAAAGAAGTTAATCAATATAAAATCAAAACCGAACAAAAGCATTTATCCCTTTTATCAAAACAAAGCAATCATAAAAATTTCTTTTTGCTAGATTTTTTTCCAAAATGATGTATGTGTGTGAACATATGCATATGAGTGGTAGGTGCCTGCAGAAGCAAAAGCCATCACACACCCATGGAGCTGGAATTACAGGTAGTTGTTACTGGCCCATTGCAGGTGGTGGAAACTGAACTTAGGTCCTCTGTAAGAGCTGGGTGTGTTTTAACTGTTGAGGTATTTAAACAGCCCTCTAAAGAATTTCTGAAGTTGAAAATATGTGTCTGTGATGGGGAAAAAGTCAATAGCAGCTTATATGACCAGTTGAATGCAGGAGAGAGAATTGGTGAACATGAATTTTTTTAAGATTTATTTATTATGTATATAACATTCTGCCTCCATGTGTTCACGCATGCCAGAGGAGGGCTCTAGATCTCATTACAGATGGTTGTGAGCCACCATGTGGTTGCTGGGAATTGAACTCAGGACCTCTGGAAGAGCAAGCCAGTGCTCTTAACCACTGAGCCATCTCTCCAGTCCATGAACGTGAATCTTAAAAAAATTAAATAACAAAACATCAACCACGGGATGCTTGAAGGATAGCTTAAGAAATTTGGAGGGTGAAATAGGTTAATTTAATATATATGTAGCTTGTTATCTAAAAAAGAAATAGCTAGAAGGCAAGAGGTACCAAGTATCACAGGATAGAAATTCTTTATGTTTGCATCTTCAGAATAAAGAAACACGGTGGATTCTGAAAGTAATAAGTAAGTGAACAAAAATAAGGACACTGCAGTGAACACATAATGAAATCAATAATTCCAAATAGAGAAATGATTCAAGCTGCAAACAGAAAGAAAAAATAGATCACCCGTGATGCTGTTGTAACAATTAGAATGACAGTGGCAATGCATACTGAGAATTAGTAAAAATAATGTCTGCTAAGTGCTGAAAGGGTGAACGAAAAGAATGAAAGGAGCAATAATAATAAAATCAGATCAACCTACCTCAGGATCCAGCAATACCACTCTTGGGAATATACCCGAGAGATGCCCAACCATACTATAAAAGCATTTGTGCAACTATGTTCATAGCAGCATTATTTGTAATAGCCAGAACCTGGAAACAACCTA
>JAQHUG010000034.1:8413063-8427816 GCA_028555095.1 Dicrostonyx torquatus
GCTGAGACGGAGGGGAGGGCCTTGGGCTTTCCACAGGGCAGGGTATCCTGCCCCATCTCAAGGAAGCAGGGGGAGGGCAGTGGGGTAGTTGGGGAGCGGGAGGGCCTGGGACAAGGGAAGTAAATGTAAATGTTTTTTAACAATAAAAAAATTGGGGAAAAAAAGAAAATCAGTTGGAAATTTTGTGCATGCATTTAAACACAGCTGAATCTGAAAAACAAGATACTAACCAAAGCCTTACAAATAAGTTGGAGAAAAGGAAAAAAAACCCACTAGCTATCAACATTACTGTGGAAGATGGGGATGGACAGCAGGTGTTGTGGTGGTTTGGAGGAGAAATGTTCCCCATAGGCTCTTTTATTTGAACAACTGGTCCCGAGTTGGTGGTAGAGTTTGGGAAGGTTGAAGAAGCTTTTCAAGGTAGAGCATTTCTGGAAGAAGCATGCCCCAGGGAGTAGATTTTGAGAGTGTATAGGCTCACCCTACTTCCGGTTATCTCTTTTTCCTGCACGTGGATTGAAATGTAGTATCATACCTTCCTGCTTTGGTGGTCTGCTGCCATACGTCCCTGCCATCATAGCCTCTTCCTCTGGAACTGCAAGCCAAACTACACTCTTCCTTCTGTAAGTTGCCTTTGTGGTGATGTTTTTATCACAGCAATACACGTAAGTAACAAGCTAAGAGGTTTGTATTTTAAGAAGAGTAGGTAAGTGTGTTGTGAATTTTGATACTGTGAAGTCAAGGTGGACTAGGATGATGTTCAAGATAATCGTGAAGAAGAGAACATGGAAATTTGTAGCTTTTCAGGCAATGACTTGAGAGGAAAGGATCAGAACCCAAAATTTGTTAACTGATGCGAACAAAAGCAAGAAAGAGGGAGGGGAGCAAGCATAGGAGAAGAGCAGAGGTCAAGAAACACAAAATAGGGGATGAAGAGATGGCTCAGAGGTTAAGAGAACTGACTGCTGTTCCAGAGGTCCTGAGTTCAATTCCCAGCAACCACATGATGGGTCACACCCATCTATAGTGAGATCTGGTGCCCAGAACACTATATACATAATAAATAAATTAAAAAAAGAAACACAAAATAATATTAACAGAACAGAGTTCCCAGAACTCCTTCATTTGTAAGCGAAGTATGTGAAAGGTCTTCAGAAAGAAAGGACAAGCTAAAAAACAATTCTAGAAATATGGACAATCCAAATTGTGATTAGCAAGGCAATGACTAAGGTCCTCATCTCTCAGTATATCCACAAAGTCTTGATGAACTTGGGACCTAGAGGCAAATATCAAAACTTTAACCTCATAGATATAAGTCTAGATTACTTTTAGTCTTTTGATAGAAAAGTAACTTTTTGTTAAGATTCAGAAAGACCACTAGGATTGTAACTTAGTGGTTAGAACACTTGCCTAGAATTCATGAAGCCCTAGGTCCAATATCTGATACCAGAAAAACTATTCATAAGGGAAAATAGTAGTGCTTGTAAGTACCCTAATATTCAAAGCTTCTATATGGCAAACACAGCAACATAAAAATGGAATATCCAAAGGATGCTCAATCTTGCAACAAGGACATGTTCAACTATGTTCATAGCAGCATTTTTTTTTGTCATAGCCAGAACCTGGAAACAACTTCAATGCCCCTTAACTGAAGAATGCCTAAGGAAAATGTAGTACATTTACACAATGGAATACTACACAGCAGAAAAAAAGACATCTCGAATTTTTCAGGAAATGGATGGAGCTAGAAAACATCATTTTGAGTAATGTAACCCAGACCCAGAAAGACAGTTATCACATGTACTCACTCATATGTGGTTTTTAAACATAAAGCAAAGAAAATCAGCCCACAAATCACAATCCCAAAGAACCTAGACAACAATGAGGACCCTAAGAGAGACATACATAGATCTAATCTACATGGGAAGTAGAAAAAGGCAAGAACCCCTGAGTAAATTGGGAGCATGGGAACCTTGGGACAGGGCTGAAGGGGAGGGGAGAGGCAGGGAGGGGATCAGAGAAAAATGTAGAGCTCAATAAAAATCAATAAAAAAGAATGTGTAGAATTGACAACTGTCATACTTTCATTTCCTATTGATGTGATAAAATGCCCTACCAAAAGCAACCTATAGACGGCTCTAATTTAGCCTTCAGTTTAAAGCATCATTGTGGAGGGGGTATGAGGTCTTCCTGCTCACAGATAAGCACTAGAGAAACTAGGAATGGTAAGCATGCTGACTGTCTCTTCAACGGAAGGGATGTGTACACCTGTTTTCCACCTATAAGACCGGGAGTGGGTATTGTTAATATAAAAGGTTAGTTTTAATAGGGCCGGGCCACATCCAACCTCCCCAGACTATTGCGTTGATCCTAGATTCTTCCTCCCTACATCTTTTTCTTCAGCTTTGTTTCTCAGTCAATACAACCCATACTTAGGGGAGATGCCACATGTACTTTGCAGCTTGGTGACCTCTATGACATCGGTATGACTGGGACCACACCTGGGCCTCTCCTAGGCGGTTAAGCTGCTTTAAGCTGGTTTGTGCACATGGGGTTGAGATCATTGTTACCAGAAAACTTTTCCCTTAAATTGTACTGTACTTAAAAGCCTTAAAAGTAAACTGCTTGGTGTCAGAGTCTAGAAGTTTGTACTGGCACCTACTAACTAAGTCATGCTAAACCACATCTCCTCCTTGCCTCTTTTGCATTATTCCACTGCCAGCCACAGGCATTTGCAGGAACTCCAGACAGCATCATGATAGAGAAATCAAGGAACCAGGAGCTTGAAACAGCTGATCACATTATCCCCATAGTCAGAAGAAAGTAAAGACTGCATAAGCTTAGCTCTGCTTCTCTGTCTTACACAGTACAGAGAATGGTACCGTCCCCAGTGTTCAGGTCTCCCTACTTCATTTACCCTAATAAAGGTAATTCCAGACAATTCTTGATCCTGTCAAGCTGGCCATTATTGCTGACCATCACAGCTATTTTCATTTGTTACCAGCAGTTTAGATTGTAAAGTGATTGGCCCAGCTACTTTGCAGCAGTGACAAATTTAAAGAGGTATACATGATGCCCCTATCTTGGGCAATTAGGAAAACTGACTTTATCTTTAGACCAAGGGGAGGGATACATCACTCAATAGTGAACACTCAGCATACAACTCTCTTCCCATAGATAGCTACAAGAATTCAGCAGATCAATTAGTAGAAACCAGGACTTTCATTTGATGTGTTCTTGATTGTCATCCACAAGCCCAGCAGTGAGCATCTTCATCAGCCAATGGCTAACATTTTAATATCTCTCGAGAAGGAGCCTGACAATAGCGAATTCAAGGTTGAACAATCAATGTTGAAAAATATAAAGAAAGCAATTCTTGGTCCTGTTTTAAATCCCCCAAAGAACATTTGCTTAAAATCAATTATACCTGGAATTTTTAGTCATCTAAACCAATTGATCTATAAGCTAACAAACACTAAAATCCTGTCTGATGCTATTTACATCACTCTAAGCTTTGATTGAAGTGTTTATTCTTCTCTATTATTATGCCCAGTAGCATCCTAAGATGAACAATATTTAACAAGGCATAGGAAAATTGGGTAAGGTGTATTATGGAATATTCATATATGGTATTTTCCTTTGAGCATGCTTTTCCATAACATTGAGCTGCCTAAAATTATCTGTCCCTCCTTTCTTTGAGAGGTGATACAAATATAATACACCATACACAAATACACTGATGTCATAGAGTCTGTTCCAGTAAATATTTGTTGAATCAATGCTGATCAAAAAGAAAAGCACAGAGCTGCTAGGCACCATCAAATCCAGCCTTCAGGAAGATCCACACATAGGCAAAACTGTATGAAAATCAGATATATTGGAATATAATGTAAAATACCAGAAAAGGAAAAATAAGTCTGAGCCTTCGCTCACACATTCATTTGTTCAAGAGGAATGGGGATTAACACCTGTGTGTCATAGATTATTTACTCTGCACTACAGCAAATACAACCTGTAGGCCTTATTTAAATCTCATGGCAACCCTTCAGGTTGCAATAGAACCTTGGACAGAGTACATCCTCAGTTTATTGAGTGGTGCTACTTTATAAATGAATAAAACCAAGATCTGTATATTTTTTTTTACATCTTTCCATGAATTGAACATCAGTTGAGTGCCTCTCATTAGCCAACAGAGTAGAAAACAATTGGTGACACACTGGGAAAAGCCTAGGCAGATGGTGTTCCATTGGTGGTGGACACTTGCTTTCCAGTCTGGAGTGCAGATGCTTTACAAGCCTCAGTTGATATTTTCTATAAAGTTTGAATCCTGAAGAGAAGGATAAATATGGCCTGCCACTCTAATTTTTATTGCTCTGATAGAATAGACAGACACAAAGTAACTTAGAGGATAAAGGATTTATTTTAGCTCACAATTCCAGGATATAGCTCATTCTGGAAAGTCAAAGCAGCAAGAACTTGAAACAACTAGTAATAACACATCCATGGTCAAGAGGAAAGAGAAATGAATGCATGTGTGTTGCTTATTTGCAAGTGTTCAGGTGGCTTGCACATCTCTTTTATAGCCCAGGGCCACAAGCTCGAGGAATGGTGACTCCCAAAGTAGGCTATATCTTCTAGTATCATTACAGGCAATCAAGACAGTCCCCAAAAGACATGCTCACAGGCCAATATGAACTAGACAACTCCTCATCGTGACCCTCTTCCCAAGTAATTCTGGGTCATGTCAAACTGGCAATTAATGTTAACCATCATATCTGGGTATACACAAGGAGTCTTCTGTTTTGAAGAAACAAAGGAAGGTTTTTGAGGGCAAAAATGAACATGGGATAATGGTTCCAATTATAGTATAAAGTATTTAATTAATAACAGTTGAAAGTACTTAACTACATTTCCAGGAAAGTGGTAGTAACCTAGAAAAGATACTCATTTTATAACCATATTCTTGAATCTATTTCTGGTCTTGGTAATGGGTCTAAGGAAGAAATAAATGCAAATTCTATGGAAAAGAGTATTATAAGTATTGCCATAATACCTGGCAATAAAACCTAAGGAATGAGAATTTTAACTTCTAAATTCTCCCCCATGCCTGCTCTGTAAAAGGGAGCAATCATAAGACTTACTTTATTAGGGCTAGAGTGGAATAAAGCATTTTCCAGAACACAGCCAATGCTTGGAATTGTTAGCAGTGATTGTTTTGAGGCAGGTCCCTAAGAAGCAAGACATACCAATAAAGGTGGGATAACTTAAACACAAGTAAGAAAAAAATAGAAAAAAACCTGGAAAATAGATTTATGGCAGAAGAGAATCTGCTTGCTTTGGAGGGTGAGGGTTTAAATTTAGCATATGTTTATACTTACTGTGTGCTTAGCTCTCTGCCAGGCCCAGCGATGCAGAGAAGGAAGCTGGAGCACACAGCGTTCAGGGTCCTGCAGCTTTCAGAGGCAATTAAGGGCTGGTAGCCTTGGCTTTGGAATCAGGTGATGATGTTGTTCTGAGCTCACGTTCTACTACTTAATGACATTTGTATTCTGTCTCCCTGTCTCCAAATCAGCTAATTTCTAGTAGGGTTAGGGGGGTAGTGATACTGAAATGTATTCCTTCAGTGTTTAAGAGGCTTGATGATATATTTTAAAGGCATTTTCCATAATATCTGATACATATTAAGATACCTGTAAGAGCAATAATAGCAACAAAGCAAATGTAAATAGCTTATAATAGTAACATCAACATTGGAACTGCAACCTGTAGTCAGCTAACTCAGAAATCCACACGGAAGCTTCAACAGTTGTGTCTATGGGAAGGGAACTCCAAATGGGGGATGGCAGTTTGAGAAAAGATGACAAAAGGACGAGTGACAAAGATGGCCAAGTGTGTGTAAGAACTGAGGGGAAAGGAGCTTCGCAGATCCTGCAGTGAATAAAATATGCAGTTACTAAAAAGTCAAAACATGGCTGATATAAATGTGGGGAGATCTTCGAAACAGCAGTTTGGGTTCATAAACACAGGCAGGAATCTAGCAATTGATGTTCAGAGCAGGCCACACAATGAAAGCAACATTAAATAAGTTGTAAAATAAACATGTCAGACAGGAGGATCATCTGGAGAAGTATCAGTGTGGCATCATATGTACATTCAGACGTCTGCAGTCTAACAGTCAGCTGGACCAGCACCTCTGTGGTCAGGGAATTTCTGCCTCGTTGTAAACAGAGCCACTAATTAGTTCCTGGCCACTTTAGCCCAGAAATAGTCACACAGAAACTGTATTAATTAAGTCACTGCTTGGCCCATTAGCTTTAGCTTCCTATTGGCTAACTCTTACATCTTCATTAACCCATTTCTATTAATCTGTGTATTGCCATGTGGCTGTGGTTTACCAGTTAAAGTTCTAGCATCTGTCTCTGGTGGGGTTAGATGGCTTCTCTCTGACTCTGTCGTCATTCGCCCAGCATTCAGTTTAGTTTTCTTCACCTATCTAAGTTCTGCCCTGCTCTTCTATAGGCTCAAAGCAGTCCCTTATCAACCAATGGTATTTATAGCATACAGAGGAGAATTCCACATCACCTCACATTTTCTGTTTAAATAAAAAGGAAGGTTTTAACTTTAACATAGTAAAATTACATATAACAAAACAGGTATGAAGCAAGAATTACAGTTACAATATTAATATCTACTTTATCTTTGGTCATAACTAAGGAAAACTATAACTATAAATTCTTCAACTCCATCAAAGAGTCCAGAAAGATATAATATTACCTAAGTAAATAGGAAGTGCATTGTAAGCAACTTCCAAAACTCTAGAATTGACAGAGACAATTCACTGCCTGGACAGTCACCCAAAGTTCCTCTATACCACTGGGGCATCTGTCTTCAGCCTATAGGCCCATAGTATCCAGCAGACTTTTCCATGAAGCAGGAAATTTCAAAGACAGTTGTGCCTATGTTAGCAAGTTTTTAAGTCACTTTCTTCTTTGTCCAACAGAATGTCTAACAGACTCTTTCTACTCTTTTATGAAGCAGGAACCCTGAAGGACAGTCTCACCTTTAGGCAAGTTCACATAGCATGCCGTCAAGAAGTCCAGGCAAGAACAGTTTCTTGCCCAAATGGAGCCTCTTTGATGCCCATCTTCTTCTTGTAGTAGATTGATGCTGCCAGGAACTGATGTGTCTCATTGTCATGAAAAGTCCTAAATTCTTAAAACTCTTTAAATGCCATATTCTGTAGTCTTTGAAAGATTTGAAGAATCTCTATCCATGGTGATCTTTTGTTTTAAGAGAGTCAAGATCTGTCCTCAGTGCTGGCCATGTGGCATGTGTAACATATCTCAGAAGGAGGCTGAGGTGCTGGGTGATTGATGACCAATTTGCACCATTTTTGACAGTTTTCCCTTTGTGTCATGAATGACTCAGTATTGTATATGGAGTACATGAAATATGCAGAGCAACCCTTTGTAGTTTCTGGGAAGCTTCTTTTATATTGAAAAGGTGACTTGAAGAACACCCATTTCTTTGTGCAGAATTTGCATATTAACATGTAAGAAAGTGCTACTTGCAACCACCTTGCACTTTTTTGCCCACTAAGAGAGAAATTGAAGGCAAAAGCTCAATGAAGATGGCAGAATGCCAAAGGCATGGTGCCAATCATCGGAAGCATCCTGACAGCTGAGGATCTTTGGTGCGATGAGAACACTGCCTTTTCTTCCTAACATTCTTAGTTGTGTCACTACTTAACATGAAAATCATCCTAATCAGTGTTTCTATTTAGACTAAATTAAATTAGTTCAATTGCAAGGCATGGGTCAGGCCTCAGAAGGATTTTCCACATAACAGCCATGATGATCACCATCAAGGTGTGGTTCTCCTGGGGCCAGTCTAATACCTCAGACCTCATTGTCCCAACGTAGAAACAGGACCCTTGTCTTGTGTTCCAACCATGTAACAATGTTTTGTAGAGTTTGTAGAGCTGGTAACAAGAACTGTGAAAGACAACCAGAGAGCCTAGGCTCCTTTAGAAACCTAGGCTGTAGAGGGGATATGGTGGCCGGTGCATGAGGATATGTCTTTTAAGTATGTGAAGTAAAATGTGTCCTACACAAATAAGGGTATTACCAGCTAGATAATGTTTAACTAGCACTCCCTCCTTATCACAAGTAATTCAAGGCAATAGAGCAGAATAGCACAACCCTTGGCAAGAAGCAGGTGGGAAAGCATGGGATCCTCTCATCGTTTCTTCTGATTGGTAGAAGGGATAGACACAGAGCCGTTCATTATCCTGCATTCTGCCTGTCCAGGTGGATAAAAAGCAGTGCTGCTTCATGAAAGATAATGCCACTATAAAGCTATCTTTCTTATCTCTCTTCTGTGACAAATCAGAAAGGGGAGTCAAACCGAGTATGTGTGATGAAGATCTAGATGAAATAAACAAGCTATTTTCTTGTCCTCCAATGACCCAAAGGATAAAAGCAAAGTAACAACATCATGAAGAAGAAAGAAGGGGAGTAGATGGAGAAAGAACAGACCTTCTGTGCTAATTTCCTCTTTAACGGTGTCTTTCATGCATAATTTCATTTTACAACTTAATACTTCAACAAACCAGGGAGCGAGCCTCTCTCATCAACACTTAACAGATTAGCAGAGTGATACTCAGTGAAGCTGAGGGCATTCCTCTGAGATGTCAGCCAGGTCCTTGCGTTCCAAACACATGTGCCTGCCTAACCATCGTTCTTTTCAATTTTTCCTGTCGAGGGTGAAAGCCTTGGGTGGCCTGAACTTCGGATTCAAATACCGTCACGGCAGTCACCCCACCCTCGAAGGAGCTGGCTCAGACATGAAGAGGTGCTAGTGAACACTGTGTTTATGAGGGAATATGGGTCTCAGGATTCTGGCTAAGCAGCAGCTGGGTGCAGCTCCTGTGAATGTACTTATCCTTGAGACCCAAGGAGTGGTTTAGAAGATCATGTCTCTGACTTTTGTTTTCCAAAAACAAATAAACAATAAAGGAATAAAGAAACAATACTCTTGGTCACCAGGACTGTTTACCTTTGTTTCCCATTCATGTTTTACTAATATATATGAATAGAAATGCCAGGGAGTAAAATTTTTAAAAGATGTTGTCTGTTGTTTTCTCGTAGATTTGAGGACTTCTGTCTCACAAGATAGTCATTAGGAAAAGCAGGTCTATAAATGTTTTTACGAACTACGGTAGATCCAGAACCAAGTCATAGGATTGTTGAATATATATAAACCTTTCTCTGTTTCAGTCCCTTCTGCATGGATCCTTTTATGGGACAGTGGACCTGCTGGACTCGTTACGCATGCTTCAGACCAGAATTCCAGCTGGACTTTGATATTTTCTCTAAGATAATTTCTATTTCCTTCTGCCTGTGTGGCCCCAGATTCCTCTTTGGAGCCATCTAGCACTACATAGTGGAGGCTAATGTAGGCCTATCTACCCACCTCTGAAATGGCACTTTTAGACTCTGGGCAGCATTCATTTACCCCACAAACTATATCTGCAGCGAGTATACAGATGCTCCCCATTTGTTCTGCAAACAATCACATTGGGCAGGGATTGATGGGCACTGTGCTGTGGAAAGAGAAAACAACTCAGAGAGATTAGAGCAGAGGTCCAGAATGACAACTGTTGTGAATATTGCCATGTCCCCATGTTACCATGGTTCCCGAGCGAGCGCTTTCACACCCTGTCTAAACACAGTGCTGCCCACGATGATAATCTACTTTCTAGGAAGCTTGGAGAAAAGATTCTTTTACAGAACCCATTGTTTCTGTGCCTCAGTTTCTCCATCTATTAAAAGAAAAGCAATGAAACTGAATTACCTATGTTTGGCTAGATGGAGTTAGTTTTAATTCTTCCCTGAAACGTGATGAATGCAAATTACCTTGTTATTTCACTAATTAATAACATCTGCTTGGAAATGCAGCTATTAGCACACAATAAACGATATGGCTTATAATTATGGACGACAGTAATTGCTTCGTTTTGCCTTACCTTCATTGCCGTTTATCTCCCTGAACTATAGCTACCCTTGTAGGGGTTAGGAAAACGTATTAGAAGAAGCTAAACACGGGTTCTTTCCCTGTGGGTTTAGAAATTGATGAGTCAGCATACTTTCCTCGGGCTTCAAATGAATGTCTTCCCGACACACCGGGGAAAGCAGGCTGTTGGAAACTTCAGCTGAGTACTGCCTGCTTGGAGCACGACCTGTTCCACTCCCCAGCTGACCCCTTGTGCCCAACGTCACCTGGAGCCTGGAATCTGGAAGCAGAAAGTCCTTGACTGGAGTCAGCAGAGAGAAAATCATCACCTGCTTGGGCACAAACATGCCTAGCGACTGCGTCACTGTTTGTCAAGTGGATCAGCTAATAGTTGCTAAGCGGACCTTCAAAGCTCCACCGCGAAGTTGCCCTTAAGTTCCGTCAATGTGTTCCCTGTGCCGGGGCCTTGGACTTTAGTTCTCAAGGGCTCTGAAAGCCTGTTGAGCCTGCTGACTGGCTCTGGGGTGAATCTTGGTTAAAGTGTAGGGGGAAAAGACTAACTTTATGCTTCATCACCCCTGGCGCCACCATGTCCACCCCTGGGCTGCAGCACTCTGGTGTTTCCCGGCTTCTCTTTACCTGGAGCACTGTCAGACTACCTGTGGGGCTTCCTGTTTCACAGACTGACCTACCTACTGATAGCTTTTCTAAGGACCTTGAGGCATATCCGAGGATAGGGGCAGAACTTAGTGTCAGTGCACTGACTTTGTAACAGCATCTGGGATAGTTTTTAAGTTTTTTTTTTAAATGTATGATGCTATTCTCCACATTTGTGGCTAAAATAACTCTCAGGACTCGCCTTCATGTTGGTTTGACTGGCTTCACCATGTCTATACCTATTAGATTTATGAAGGCTAAGTCTTTATTAGCCAGATTCTTATTGACTTTCCATGTTTTACAATTTCCTTCTAAAAGAAAGGTGCCTGAATGTGACACTATAATATTTTAAAACACGCCTTAATGTAAGTAATTTTTATCACATATTGTATAACTGTGTATGCATATAGATTATAAGTCAACATGAAAATCCCTAGAGGAGTTCTACTGTCTTTCCGTATAGTTCATATGAATCTAATAATTAAAAATACACTGTACTCAATTGAAAAATCTTTTTACATATTATGCTTAAGGAGCTTGCTATTTTACTTTATTATTATTATTATTATTATTTATTTTTATTTTTTCAAAACTTCTCACTATGTAACTCTGACTGTACTGGGACTCACTATGTAAACCAGGCTGGCCTCAAACTCACAGAAATCCACCTGCTTCTGCCTCCTGAATGCTGGGATGAAAGGCATACACCACTGGGCCCAGGTTTAAATAGCATTCTGATGCCATTAAAAGTAACAGTCTCAGGAGTCGGCAATATTTCAACTCATGAATGTGCCATGGCATTCCTTAATAACTTTCCTGTTGAGAGTACTATGCCTACTTCCATCTTTTACTTATTTAATTTTTAGGTACCTGTCCTTCTACTTTATGGGGGTTCTAATACACTGCTAACATAGCCATACTTTTTTCAAAACCAAGAAAAGAATGGGTTATTCTTTATGTTCTTGCTGAAAACGTTAGAAATAATCTTGAGAATCCTGGAATTGTAGTTCAAAGCCTCCCTTTGCGTCGCTCACCCCTGAAGATTTCTCTCATTTGCATTTTTGGTCTTTGAAGCTGAATAGATGGTGGGAGTGTGTGTGAGGAGTGGACAGGAAATATTGGCCAATTTGAAAGTAAATAGAGGTTTGGGGAGTGTGTTTACATTCCGTTCAATGTGTGGGATTCTGTCCTTTGTAGACAGGAGGATAAAAAGGCAAGACTGGCTTTCATGGCGCCTGAGAACCTCTGTGCTTTAGCAACAGGGGCACATGTTGTCCTGGGAGCTGGTCTGCATGACTCAGCCACAGAAACATAGCAAATTTTGCAGGGCAGGGACCTGCTCTTCCTCTCAAGTTGTGTGGAGAAAGAAAGGCCAGCAAAGATTGCTAGTCTGAGAAAGAACTCTGTGTTCAGGGTGGCTGGACCCAGCAGGTTATTCGAGCAATAATTCTGGCTGGGAGATAGATGCCTTAGCCACACGCCTACCATAGTTGCGCAGCTCACATGGATGTTCAACGTCTTCCTGTATCCCTCACATAATCGCCACCATTGACTGGGTGCCGGTTTCTAAGCCAGGCACTTACAAGCCTCAAAATACCAACTCAAGGCCAGTATTGTTGACTGTGTTTTCCAAATAAAGACACCAAAGTTCAGAGAGATTAAGAGAGTTCCCTAAACTTTAGAAGAAGACTTCTTCCAGAGACCGGAGCAGACTAGAGACCCCAGGTGAGACACTGCCCACTGGCCACTGCCCACTAACATTCCTTAAAGCCTGCTCAGCTATCCCAGGCTGCACCTCCTCCCCTGGGCTCCACACTAGGACCCACACCCTAGAAGCTTTATGGGAGGCCGGACTGGTTTTGGGAACCCAAGGTTAGATACTACCCATTTCTCACAGAACCCCTTTAAAGCTTGCCCAGCAACCCCAGACTGCATCCCCCCACCCTCCAACCCCTCTCTCCTGCGTCCATAAGTCTGCAACTTTGGAAAAAGACTTCGGCTTTACCAGAGGCAAGGCCAAATCTAGAGACCCCAGGACTATAATTTCAGAACTCAGCTTTGCTGGAGCACAGGCTGGATTTAGAGATCCTAGTGTTGGCAGCTATACAGCATGCCAAGCTGGTGCTAAGGACCGCAGAGGACAGATCAGATATAGGGACATCAGTCTGCACCCCTTTCCCTGGGCCCCATATCCTGGGCTACAATTTCTGAACAGAACTTCAGCCTTACCAGAGGCCAGGCTGGATCTAAGGACCTGTAGTGTCAAACAACACAGAACAAACACCCTATTGAACCTGTAGACACATTAGCTACCAGAACTCTTGACTGTTTAGGCCAGAAGACCAGAGAGGAAAGGGAAAACAAAGAACAAAACACCCATCTAACAAAGACAAACACAGGCATCAACACCTAGACCTAAAATTATCCCAAATCCATGATCTTGGGCTCCAGAGGTTCCATAACTATAAGAAATTTTCTTATGAGTTGCCTAGTCTATGATATTTTGTTATAGCAGTGAAAATGACACAATAAGCCAACATTAAAATCAATCATTGTAGAAAGTGGAGAAGTGGGGTACAGTTAGGTTGAATTTAGAGTTGTGGAGTGGAATTTAATCTGTGTATTGTCTTATTTGTTGTATCTATGGGCAGAGTACATGTTATTTAGTTGTGTGGTACCCATTATAAGTTCATCTCTAAATAAGTAAGGGATTAAAGAGGTACAGAAAACATCAAATTTATTAACATGATATTATTGTTATAGAAGAACAAAAGAGCAGATTGAATATAAACAAAGAATCACCCTGTTGTTTGAGGCCACTTATTTGTTCCCAGCTGCCCAGCTCTGAAATAACCACACAAAAACCATTACTTAAACCAATTATTTAAACCACTGCTTTGCCTACTAGCTCTAGCTTCTTTCTTACTGGCTAACTCTTACATCTTAATTTAACCCATTTGTATTAATCTGTGTATCGCCACATGGCTGTGCTTTACCGGCAAGGTTTCATCTGGCATCTGTCTCTGGCGGGGCTACATGGCTTCTCCCTGACTCAACTTTCTTTCTCCCAGCATTCAGTTTAGTTTTTCCTGCCTGGCTCTGTTATGCTCTGCTATAGGATCAAAGCAGTTTCTTTATCATTAACCAATAAAAGTGACGTATATACAGAAGAACTTTCTACATTTTGACCCTTTATGTGGGTTTACACTCTGCTACTCTGGCTGTTTCCTACTTCTAGATTTAAGTGGTTTTTCTGCTCCACCGCCTGCATACTGGGACCCATGCACCCTTAAGTTTGCACTTCAAGAAATGTATTTTGAATACATATTGGTGGGACATGTCAATATAAGCTCCAGAGGAAAATAAAATGGTTAGCTTGGACCTTATATTTACGAAGCATTGAAGTAAAACTGGGGTAGGCATGAGGACCATTATGGATGAATCTGGACTAGTAGGGAGAAGAAAAGAAAGTAGAGAGTGAAAGATCCTATTGAAAACTTACTATGCACGGAGAAAGAGCCAGAATGACATGTTTCCATTGCTCTGTGAATCTTGACCATTTTCCTAATCCTCATTTGTTAGATGAGCTTGTCCTGCATGGCCTTGAAGCTACCCTTTTGATCAAGCTCTGTATATACTTAGAGAGAAAATTAATTAATTGCAACTCTGATCATTGCTAAAAGCTAGAAATGTAGAGTGACTCGAACTGCCTACTCTAATCAGCAAGATCAAAGAAGATGCCTCACAAGTGACCATGACATGGGAGCCGGAAAGACAAATAGCTGAGTTCTCCAGAGCTCCCTGTGCCAGCCTTGCACTATGACTATTGACATTTGAGCCTGGGTAATTTTTTACTGAGAGAAGTCTTGTATGTTGTAGGATGTTTGACAACAATCCTGGCCTTGACCTTCTTGAAAGAAATGGCACTTCCACCCAATTGTAGCAATCAGAAATATCTTTAGACATTTGTGAAAAGTCCCTTTGGAAGAACACTATCATGTTGTCTGAACAGAGGCCCACATGTGCAACTACAAGGAAGGAAACATAGCCCAGGAGATAGTGACTATAGGTGATTTTATATA
>JAQHUG010000034.1:8430866-8445057 GCA_028555095.1 Dicrostonyx torquatus
AAAAAAGGTACCAAGCCACATAGCTAACACAGACAAGAATAATGGGCCAATTTAAGATGTAAGAATTAGTTGATAAGAAGCCTGAGCTAATAGCCCAACCAGTTTATAATTAATGAAGTAGAACTCTGTGTATTTCTTTGGGATGAATGGCTGCAGGACCAGGTGGGACAGAAACCTCTGTCAACACCCAGAAGGATATGATATTACCTAAGTAAACAGAAAGTGTATTATAAGCAACTTCCAAAGTTCTAGAATTGACAGAGGTATTTTGCTGCCTGGACAGTCATCCAAAGTTCTTTTGTTATGTTTGGGTATCCTGTAGTATTGAGTAGACTTTTCCATGAAGCCAGAAATTTGAAAGTCTGTTTAGTCTATATTGGCAATTTGTCAGTATTTTTTTTAATGTCCTGCAGAATATCTGACAGTTTCTTTGTGACCTCATTATAAGAGCTCTAAAAATGCCTTATTTTCTATGAAGCTTGAGGTTGCCAGTACTGTTTTCCAAAGTTAAAAGAGAACATTTCAGCAGAGTAAGAGGAAGAAATGTAAATGTAAATTATTATTCCCAGATCAGGGAGTCCCAAAAAACCAACAAGGAGACCTAGTCCTGTTTGTAAAAGCAAAGAGGCTTTATTCTATACAAGTTTGCAACCTCAGGCTCCCTATGTGTCCAGCGAATTGGAATGATCGGAGGGCTCAGTTGGGGTTGGGTTTTTGCAATAACAAAGGTAGGGGTGAGGGATTTCTAAGATTTAGGACCCCTGATTGACTGACATTTGTCTAGGGGTGTCCTGGTGAAAAGCAACATGTACGTGTGCTGGCAGGTGATACTATCTACAGTGGTAAACCCTGGTTCCAAGAAAGACCACAAAATGAGACTACCCAGGCACCACCCAGGAACAGAACATCCAAAGGAAATTCCTAACGTTCTAACTTTTGAAGAGTTTGTCATGGCTGGATCCTACACAAATCTAGGAAAGTAGTGAAGTCTTCAGAGGAGAACTTTCTTTAGCTCTAACCAGTGACTAGAAGAAATCGTTCTTAGGTGGTAGAGCATATTCAAATGAGTACTTAACACGGGACTCTTGGATCTTCCTTCCAGATTAGTCAAGATGAGGAAAAATATCCAAGGTTATATATTGACCATTATATACATATATATTGTATGTATATATTTATGTATATATGTATTCATACATACACACAAACACACACATATACATATCCAACTGTATGAAGAATATTTCAGCTAAAATAGTCTATGGTAGGGATTAGTTTCTCCTGTGAAGCCCTAAAATGGGTTTCATATTTTATGTTGGACAAAATGCAGGGTTGAAGCAGAAAAATATTAAGGTATTGTGGTACCATGTGTATCATTAAGAATAATTAAGATCAACAAAATTTTTAGTTTTTTTTCTTTTTAAAGCCTCTGGTGCAACAATCACTAACCACATCAAGAACATGTCCCACTTTTGTGTGTGTTTGATACTTTTATCTCACTTCTCTTCGACATTTTCTTTTAGTTCCCAATCATACTACCAGAACTCACTAACTCGCTGTGCCATTTGCTTGCTATAATTCATAGTTCAGAAACTGGCTTGTGTCTGAGCCCAGCCAATGAGCAGAACACTAGAATACAGCTGTTCTTCAGCACATGAACTGGTAAGCAAGGTGTATGTTTATGTTCCTTTGTCTGCACTGCACATCTTAATGCCACAGCTTTCTCCAGTGTCTGAGCAGAAAAATGAATAAGTGACATTTTTGAGCGATAATCTTTCCTTGGAGCTTGGGTTTAGAGTTTAACACACTGGTTCGTTTTTCATAAGATCGTGAAATGCCAGGATTAGTTTCTCAGAGAAAAATGTTAAGTTTTTGTTTGAGTTTTTTTTTTAATTAACTGGTTCTAGATTAGATAGGACCTAGAAGTTTTTTCTAATATTGTCTTTAGAAATGTTAGGCTTCCAATTGCATTCAGTAGTCACTCAGTGATAAAACTAGCATACAATGTAATAGTTAATTCACATGCTTCACAGTTGGCTTATCATGATTCAATTCCTGACTGGGCCAATTAACGATTTTTTTCTTTGTATTTCTAGAGATGGAAGCTGGGGCCTCACAAATACTAGAAAAACACTACCACTGAACAATCTTCCCAAGCTTAATGATTATTTTCAATAAGCATTCTGAGTCCGTTTCCTTATTTGTAAAACCAAGAATATGATAATACATGAAGTCACACACAGTTTCCTTAGTGATGCTTAATATTTTTATTTGTGTACACACACACACACAAACAGAGAGGAGAGTGGAGACTACTTACCAAGTAAGACACTCTTTAGAACATGGACAAACTAGAAGTCAGTCAAGGAGAAAGCCCCAGTGACTGTGCTCTACTAGATGAACAGACCATAACTCCTGTCTTTAAGATATGTGGGCAAAATACAAAGTTAATATAATTGTGTCTGAAATGTCACAATATAAACTATTGCTTCAATAGCAAAATAAAATTGTATTTGATAGAACATATCTTCACCTCCAGATTTAAACTCAAAATTTAAACACTTTGGTGTAATAAGATTAAAAGTCAAAAAATAAATAAAATAAAAAGAATGTGTGGGTTCAAGGAGAAAGCACAGGCTTCATAATTCTACAATTCTACAGGGAGTAGTAAGCAGAGAGAGGGGAAGAATGAGGTGGGGGAGGAAGAAAGCAAAACATGAGGAAGGAACTAAAACAGAGAATAAGGAGACAGGAATCAGCCTGTGGAACTTTCTTTGTTTTAGCAGGAATTGCGCTCTCCACAGGAATAGTCATGTTGCCAGATGAATAATTTGACCTAAGTGACGGGGAGGAGGGCTTGGGTGAGAGAAAATCAATATTAACATACCAAATGAATGAATGGCAACAAAAAGACAGGACACCCCTTCCCCCACTCACACACACACAAATCCCACCAAGGCCTGTTTGTTACACAGAGCATGTGTGATGTACAAGAGGTAAAAAGGCATGCATGCTTGGCTCACATCACAATGCTTCTCCTCCCCCACTCCCATTCTCAGACCACTTTCTTGCTTTGCTGGGAGTGTTTCTTCTCTCAGTCAATTGTCTCCCATTTCCACTACTATTCATGCATTCTTGTCTTAATTCCTTGTTCTGGAACTTAGGAACTTTGAAATTCTCTTAGGTGTCTCCTGGAACCTAATTCAGGTTTGCACCAGCTAAATTGAAGGAGCCATACCTTTAAAATGGTTTCAATAAACTGTGGTCCATCTATGGAACACTCTTTACCAGAATAAATGAACTACAGTGTTGGCAGAAGACAAGGAAAACACTTATCAGCCTATGCTAAGTGAAAGAAGCGTGCGTGAGAATCTTCACAAGAAATGAGGTGAACTTTGAAAGATTTTTAGAAAGCTTAGACTGCAAGAAATAAAAGATCAGTGGTTTCAGGACATGGAGAGAATAGAGGGTCAGAGCATAGAGTTTTTACATCTCATAAACCCTGTTCCATGTTACTATAAGGTTGGATGCCTGTATGACAAACTTGTCCAAGGCAGGAAAATATCTGATGCCAGAGCGAACTCACAAGTGCATCAGACTCAGAACTCAGATGGTAACATGAGCCACTGTGGGGAGTGGGGGGGGGGTAAGGGGATGGGAGGGTATTGACAAGGGAAGCTCTCTGTCAGGGCCTGGCTTTGCATGACAAACCAGCACCTTCTGCTTAATGCAATCCTGAACCAAAAAAAAAAAAAATTTCGAAACTAAGTTTCATGAGAACAAAGTCAGACAACTTTCATCCATTCATTCTTTCACAGACAACCACTGCCGCACTGACTCTGAGAGAGGCTTTGCTGTGCAGTAAGCACTCTACTGAGCGCTTTTAATGAAATAGCTCACTTAACCCTCACAAAATCAAGGGACATGTTCCACAGCGTCTCCTTTGAAAGCTGAGAGAGCTGCAGCTTAAATATATTAAACATCTCTGCAAGGGAAGAGGGTTTTGTGAGAAGGTCATATCATATTTCAGAGTAGAACATTAAAAATCCCAAACAGTGTAAGTACAGAAGGATACAGGCCAAATCCCTCACTCCCACTTCCCCGAGCTCTCAAAAAAGTCTTAGTGATAGCGAGAACCTCTTGGAATTTCCCAAGGACATCTTAAGTCTATGTTGATGAAAGCAGTTGGCATTTTTGAGTCATCTAGGCTACGCAAACCATTGTTAACACAGCTTAACATATTTCTTCACAGCTATAGACTCAGAAATTGGTAAGCCACAGGTGAAGGAAGTTCAGCACAGACCGAGCAGTCAAAAAATGCATCCTCAGAGAATGTGGCCTTGGAGGCGACTTAACGAATGAGAGGGTTAGTGATTGTAGGGAAGGCCTTACAGAAGACAAGAGCTTGATGGTGGAAATAGCTCTGACCCTGAGCTATTTCAATAATAAACAAATAAAATGCCATTACGTAGTTCATTGTTCAAAGTTGTGCTTCCTACAATGAACAGATAATGAAGATAGATAATTCTTTCCATTATTTAGGTGAGAGGCAGTGGAAAAGAATATCTCACCCTTTTAAGGAAAGGTACTACCTTAAGTTTGATGGAGGTAACCAGAAGGAGATGTTCAGCAGACATTTGAGTATGTTACCCTACAGAGGGAAGAATGAATAAGTAGTAGATTTTGAAGACCAGTGATTTAAAAAAGGTCTTAGGAATAATGAGAGTTTAGAGGTTTGCTCAGTAATTTTACAATGACTCTGTGACAAAATATGACAACTGAAATTACCTGGCACGATTGAGAAAGAGACACGGAACATCAACAAACCAGCTTAGGAGTTTATTAGAGGAGGGTGCGTACAGGACTGGGAAAAGGTGTGCAGAGAGAGAGAGAAATGGCACGTCCAGCTTTTAAAAGATGCCTAGCACATGCGTACAGGGGGTTGGCATGACTACGTCACACTGATGACACAGATGACCGGCGACTCACGCATACGCACAAGGGTTTAGCTGAGTCAGATGTGGATGTAACCACGCATGCGCACATGTAGGTCACTTGGGGTCCTTTGTGCCCGAGGGCCTGTCTGCCCCTGCCTGCCTTTAGAACCGGGAAGTGCAGCCTTATCTGTGGCTGAATAATTACATCAACTAGCCTAAGAATCCTGAAGGAGATCAAAATAAGAAGGCTGAAAACAGCTCAGGAAAACAAGATGCTTGCTCTCTCTGCCTTCAGTCATCAGCAGTGATATTTCATTTGTGTTTTAATACATGAAGCATGCCTGAAGTTCAGAAAGCGAAGCAGCAACACGGGTCAGCCTTACAGACCAGGCAGTGGTGACACACACCTTTAATCCCAGTAGCCACACTAGTTTGTCATAGAAACCAGGCAGTAGTGGTGCCCACATTTAATCCCAGCACTAGAGAAGACGATAAAATGGGATGGGACATCTCACATGCACAGTCTCATGCTGAGATTCCAGGAGGCAGGATTGCTATTTGGGACTGAAGTAGAGGTAAGAGCCAGTGACTGGCTGTTTCACTTTTCTGACCTTCAGATTGAACCCAGTTTCTGTCTCTGGGTCTTTATTCACTGTGCTACAGTCATCCTCATGATGTTCTGCAGCTCTGCTTCTTCGATAGTGGTATAAAAAGAAGGTATTTGGAGTCTAAAGTAGCACTGACCTATCCCCATCCTTACATTAGTTTCTCTAGTTCTGCCACTGCAGCAAACATCTGTATCAACGTCAGTCCACGATATTCCAGGGGTGACTCATTCTGAATTTATAGCCAAGGAAAACCCCAGGTGTATTCTGATTCTCTACTATATTTTTGGTTGTGAGCCTGGCCTTTTGGTTGAGCCATCTCTCCAGTACCTGATTCTCTATCATAAGGCCATATTTCAGTCACTTGTGTTAGATCTATTGATTCTGTACCAACCTTAAATGCGGCCTTTTCTTCATTAGTTTTTTTCAGCCTTTGTTTCTTGGTTACCTACATTATCAAGAAATAAAATTAAGTTGCAATCTATTTATTTGATTTAAGAAGTCAGATAAATAATTAATGAAAATTATCACCCAAATATTTTAATTAATCCAGTTATTTCACAGGTCAAAGGTCAGCTTGATGAGAGATAAAATACGATTTTTAATTGATTCATTTATAAATAGGGTCTAAAAGTCTGCTGTTCTGAAGAAACTATACTAGAACTGGGTATTCAGGAATGCTAGCAGAACAGTATCTTCTCTCATATACTGCACTTGCAAATGGACAGAAAAACCATGTAATCATAATCATGTAAATTTCACAGATACAAAAGTACAGGCACCCATGAAAAACAATAACCAAGGATTTATTATTAAAGGTGCATGAGTCAGGGTAAGCCAGAATTTCAAAGAAGAAGTAACTAACATAGACCTCAGAAGTGTGAGCAGGACTTTGCTAAGTAAAAAATAGGTATAAAGGAAAATACATCGGGGCAATTTGGAATAAGTGAGAGACACTGTGGCAGGAAAGTATTTGTGTGTCTGAAGATCCTAAAGAAGGCTAATGTTATCAGACAGCAGAGAGAGGTCAATCCACATGTAACTGGTAAAAGAAATGCATCAGTTCAGACAAGTTGATATATCATGTTACCAACTTCCTTTCTCCCAAGTGCAATGGCAAACTCTTAAAGGGTTTCGAGCAAGAAAGTACATTTGGAGTTGAAAATGATAATCATGGGAAATCAATGAGAAAATCTTAGTGGCACAGTTCAGTTTAGAAGTATTGGTGGCTTTCATTAGACCAGCAGCAGTAGAGTTGGAAACATTAATGATAGGCTTCCAAAGAAGGTGTAAACAAACATGACCAGGTGTTGTGTCTATTATTGGTGATTGGTAGAGGTAACACTAGAATAAGAACAACAGGGTTTAATTATTGAAAAGTAACTCATGATTTTCAACATAGACATAATTAATATGGAAACTCATAAGTTATAATACCTTTCTTCAACCTATGAAGTTGAATTTCAGGCCAGATTTTGGTTGTCTTGACATGGATTTGAAATTTCAAATCACTGGGTAAGGCTCTACAGGAGGGAAGAGTCAAAAAATTCCATGTGATCAAGACCTGAAGTGTCCACATGTTGAGAAATTATGCAGAGGACTTGGTTGACCAAAGAAATTGAGAAGGGAGAACTGGAGAGAGAGAAAGCTCCTTCACTGAGCACAAGATATAAAGGTTTCTAGATGAAGGCTGCGATGAAATGGTACTAAGAATTCACCAAGGAAGTATTGGATGCTACACGGCATTATTATATTCAAGGTCTGAGATCCTGTAGCTCTCACATAATAGAATCTTCTTATATTTTTGGTGAATCTATGATTAACTCAGAAAAAATCCCCAATGCTTGTTACAAGTTGTAAAACATCCTAGAATGAATGTCATAATTACACAGTGAAGAATTCTTACTATTTTTATTTCCCAAATGAAGAATTAGTGTCTTGGAGAGGATAAATTTCTTTCTTCAATTGTTGCAGCGTATCAGGAACTAGCCTGATGTTCTGTATCAACACCACAGTTGTTGGTAGACGAGGGATATATGAGATCCTATAACTGCTTATGTACAGTATCTGTAGCAGTGATTCTCAGCCTTCTTAATGATGAGAACCTTTAAGAAAGTTTTTTTGTGTTGTGCTGACTACCAACCATAAAGTTATTTTCATTGCTCCTTTATAACTGTAATTTTGCTACTGTTATGAATCACAATGTAAATACCTGTTTACCAACGGTCTTGGGAGGCCCTGATGAAAGGGCCACTCGAACCCCAAAGGGGTCTCAAGCTACAGGTTGAAAACCACTGATCTATAACAACATACGTGCGTTGGAACATATTTGTGCAGTGCTGTGTGCGTGTGTGCGCGTGAGTGCATGCATGTGCACCTGCATTTCCTCAAACTTGAAGCACAAAGATAAAAGTTAAACTAACATTCAGCTTGCAAAGACAGTGACCACATTTCCTGGAATAGAAGAGGATGTGGTGCTATATTGTCTTAGGGTGATTGATGGAAGGGAAGAGACTGACAGCATGAACCAATGGCTGTAGAGAGTTGATAGTAGGTGGGGTTGTGTTCCAGCATCAGTCACTGTGAGAACTGGTCCCTCCACACACAGATATTTATAGAAGGCAGGCTCAAGGTCCCCTGAGTATGAAGGAGCTTCAGCTGCATCTCAAGATTTCTAGGCATATTACCATAGTGAAAACAAGTGAAGCTGCACAACATCTAGAAAGAGAAAATAGAAAAGGCTACAATGGGAATATTTGTTATTATTCATCTTCTTTCATCGTACTATTCATACTAAAAGTTTTATTTGTTTGTACATAAGTATTGTATTTATATCATTTTCACCTCTCCATTTCTTCTTCCAATCCCTTATATGTACTCCCCTACTCCCTTTCAAACTCATGACTTCTTCTGTGATTACTGTTGTTGTTGGTAGTGGTGGTGGTGTGGGTGTGTTCCAATATAATTTACTGGTTTCATTTAATATTGTTCATTTGCACATGCATTTACGCCTCCCCAATCAGAGTTGGGTGACCCATCAGACAGCTCTTCACTAAGATAATTGAATATTCTCCCTGCTTCTCTGTTTCTCTCTCTCTCTCTCTCTCTCTCTCTCTCTCTCTCTCTCCCTGTCTTCTCCCACCCTCTCTGTCAGCAGTCATTAATTGCCTATAGCTCTTCATCCTCATCATATTGATGGGTCTTATGAAATTTATCCCACCCATGTTGGCATGTGAACTAGTGTGATCCTTACACAAGTCTTATTTCGGCGATCCTATGTTGAGATTTACTGCATATAGCGTCCCTGTCATGTCTAAATGCTAGTATCTCTCAGAGAGAACCATGGTCTTCTGTTGATTATGTACTTTTCATCCCTTTCATAGGCTCCCTGAGCTTTTGGCGTCAGGGTTTTGTTATAGATGCACCAATCTGGGCTGGGCATCCCAGCATC
Source organism: Dicrostonyx torquatus (assembly GCA_028555095.1). Lineage (NCBI taxonomy): Eukaryota > Metazoa > Chordata > Mammalia > Rodentia > Cricetidae > Dicrostonyx > Dicrostonyx torquatus. Next base: position 8,439,860 of record JAQHUG010000034.1, read on the forward strand.
AGTTATTCTCTGCATTTTACTAATGGGTAAGGTGTTAGAAATGCGGGAATCACCCACTTTACACGACTTCCTTTTTCAACATCTGTAAATCCACATGATCCAGTCCCAAATGTGAGTTTGTTTTTGGAGAATGTAGGAGAATGTAAGACTTAAGAAGTGTCTCAATTTGAAATAGAGACTCAAAATTCGTATCTCTAATAGCTTCTTCTACAATTTCTCTTTAGATTTTCCTGATTGATTTAAGATTAAATCATCTCATAAAGATTTTTACTCTGTCATATGTACATTTAAAACTAGGATATATGTTTGTTGTTTCCTAGAACTTACATGCTTGTTTAAAAAAAAAACTCACGGAGAGTCTCTCTTTGATTCCTATAATCTACATCTTTAACATACCGACTCTGGAGCTCACACATAGGATTTTCCAAATTCACATTCGTGGGATCCTAGTGAGGTTTTAAATAAGCAGAAATACTAGAAATAAAGTCAGCATGCGCTAACCTCTATACTTCCAGTGGCTTTGTGGGTACAGGCTATGTTTCCTCTGCTATACCTCAAATAACATGGACACTGGGACAGTGTGCTGAACCAAGAGCAGCCCAGTCACTCCAAGATACAATGAAAAGCTAAGAAAATATGGCAAGCTGATAATATGTAAGGTAATATTTACCATCCTTTGTTAGTCCTATGAGACTTATTATAGACTGGATTTCATTGATGAAATATTTGGGACACAATCCAGACACAAGCCCTTCTAGCCTCACTTCTAAGGCATTTTTATATCATGGAGTTTCTATTTTGATGTCATGAAAATGCACTCAAATGGATTGTGGTAGTCATTATGCAACTCTGCAAACAAACTAAGAAGCACTGGATGATACAAGTTAAGTTGGTGACATTTATGATCTTTTAATCTCAGTGAAACTGTTTTCCAAAAATCTTATGTTTAACAAAGCAAGTTAATTGTTTTTATTCTATACTTTCCAAATGTCTTTGACTACAAGACTTCCCCCCTCCTTTTAAATAATAAGTTGTTTTTGTATCCTATTGTATACAGATTTGGCAGATAGAGCCAGTGGATAAACTCGGGTTCAGATAGTAACTGTGTCTTTTTCTAAGTGATTGCCCTAGAGACTCACAGCTGAGTGAGCTTTGGCAAGTCATTCTGATGTCTGAAGCTCATGGTAATAGTAACACATCTCAACAATCATTGCAAAGATTAAATGAGATAACAAATGAAGTATTGAATTTTTAATCACAATACTTGGCAGTAAGAGCCTGCAAACATCAGCTGACTCTGATTTGCTGTGCTGAAAGAATCAAAATATAAACAAAGTAACAAAAGGGAATTCTCATAATGGTAAAGATTCCCGGATTATACTGTGTGAAACATTAAACAGTAGGCACAGGAGACTCTGTGTCAGTTTGTTATCTACTTCTGAGGGCCAGGTGTTGTGGTGGAAAATGTTTAAGTAACTGAGCACAGTTACTTCAACTTGAACACTTCCAGGCCCATTTTTGACTACAGCAGTCAAAAGCTCCAGACTCCGCATTAGACTTCCTCCAGCAACACCATCCTGGAAGTCTAGCTATCGTCTTCAAATACTCTTCCAGGGAATGTAAATCATTTTCTGGGAGTGCTGAATAGAAATGCCATGATGATGAATGAAAACATTAATGCTGCATCTGGTAGAATCGCTTAACGTTAATTTTATGTTGTGTGCAATTGGAAAAGAATAAAAGAAATGTTATTGTTAAGGACATCCATGTAGCTTGACAGGTTAATTTTTTCACTTTGATAATTGTTTCATTTGATGTGTTCATTTATTTATGTTTTAGTGATGTGGTCTCACTATGCTACTTCGCCTAGTGTGGAGCTTTGTGGCTCAAATGCTTCTCCTGTATCAGCCCCTTAAGTAGATGTGACACCAGCACATGCCACCACACTTGGTTCTTTCACTTTTAAGATACATTATTTTTGAACAGCAAGAAAATGTTTTTCCACCAACTGCAAAACAGAATCTCCTTACAAGAGGGAAGACCAAGTCAACCGTGTACTTGGAAATGAGCATGCGTTTACCAGACTTCTGACCAGACTGGAAATCCCTAACTGATCTTTCAACTGTATGTACGACTTTGGCTTTGAAAAAAAAAAAAAACAAAGCCAGCTTTCTGGGAAGGGTTATCTTGTCCCAGCTTGAAAATGGAGCACATTAGTCACTACGTTACCTAAAATCTAGCAGAGCACTGAGCAAAATAAACACTCTGGTTGGTCCACTTTATTTGACTAGAAATTGTCAGATTGCTGAGAACAGTGTGACTCAAGTTGAAGAAACGCTGAATGCAACAGGTGAGAACCTCAATCTGTAGCAACTTATACTTGTAAGTATTTTCAATGAGAAAAGGATGGTATTTTTGTCTAGACAGGTCTGGAGTCTGGAAAGAAATGACTTCAGATTCACAAACTTCCCCTCCACTTTCTTTTAAGGCCATGCATGTGACATAGGAGATTCTGTATCCTTTCAATCAAGGGAGAGCCTTGTCAGTTGCAGGCGGTGAACTTGAGTCTAAACTAAACTCTTGGAGAGGGCTTCATGCATGGTTGGAGTCTGAAGATCATCTGGGATGGAAACCTCTCCAGTCTATACAAAAGTCTAAGCACTGGAAATAAGCACTCCCTGGTCTTGTCCTAAAAGGTCACTGTGAACTGTTGTTATTCCTGTAACAAGTTAAATCAGTTAAAAAAGGCAATGTCTTAGAGCCAGGAAAACGAAGTGTGCAAGGAGACTCCTATTTATTCAATCTTTCTTCATTCTCTGGATGTGTAATTAGAGAGTTAATTTGCACACCTGCTTTTATGTGTCCCTAGTACAACAGTTTGAGGTTGGCACCATTGTAATATGAGGACCTGGTTGGTTTCTGTCCTCCCACCAGGTCTCACAGTCATTAGGTCCCAAAGAAAATCACCCACAGAGGTCTATATTAATGATAAACTGATTGGCCCATTAGCTCAGGCTTCTTGTTAATTCTTGTAGCTTATATTAACCCATTATTCTTATCTGTGTTAGCCACATGACTTGGTACCTTTCTCAGTGGGGCAGATCACATCTTCCTTCTTCCATGGTCTTGCCAGGAATGAGCTTCCTCCTTCCTAGAATTCTCCTGTTCTCATTGCCCCACTTCTACTTCCTGTCTGGTTGACCCGCCTATACTTCCTTCCTGGCCAATCAGCATTTATTTAAAACATGATTGACAGAATACAGACAATTATACAGCACCACACCATCATTGTGTTTTTACAAAGAAGCAGAAGATATTTTTTTAAAAATATACATATTCCAAACTGAGAAATCATAAATCAGGCTTATTGTTTCCTGCTTAATATATTGCCAACATCTGTTTTTTATAAATAAAGCAGAGATTTGGGCATTTAGTAGAAAGCAGACTGTCTATTCTCTCCAATGACTTTGCTTGGTATCTGTTATAATTTTATTCTCTTGTTGAGACAAAACACTCTTTAAAAATATCAAGTTAGAAAGGAAAGGCTTTATTTCATCTTACACTTCCAGGTCTGTCATTGAAAGAAATGACAACAGCTCAAGACAGGAATCTGAATGCAGGAGTGGCTGTTATCCTAAGCACAGTTACCTCCAAGAGGGAAACTCTCTTGTCAAGGGAATATAGCAGGAAGCATGGTGGATGCTGCTTGCTAGCTGTCTTGCTAGCTTTTTCTTGCTTAACTAACTTTCTTGCATAGCCTAGGACCACTAGGAAATGTCATTTCCCACAGTGGTTTGTGTCATCCTACATCAATTAAAAAATTCAAGACAATCACTCAAAGACATTTCTACAATGCACAATGTTTTATTCAATAGATACGTTTCTTTTATGACGATTCTAGGTTGTTTAAAATTGATAATTAATGCTTAGTAGGACAACATCTTTCATTCCACAGAGTCAGAGAAAAAAATTACAATGAATAACATTATTAAATGACACAAAGTGTGCTAGCAACTTTACACATGAAATCTCCTCTAATCTCCACCATAAGTCCAAAACATCATCTAGTATTTATTTCACAGGTAGAAAAATGGAAGTTCTCTGTATACTAGCCTCAGCATTATACAGTTTGAAAGGGCCAGGGCCATTTGGGAACAGGTAATCTTTCACATTGACCAGTTATACATACATAATTTCTATAGGGATGCTTTTTATCAAATTATTCTGCATTATTTTTACAAATATAGTTATATTACCTGTGTGTTTAATAAATAACAATGATTTGTCAGCATATATACCTATGTCTACTTCTCAAATGATGATTTGGAATTCTGGGAATGTGGTTGCTTTGTAACTAATTGGCTAATTCTCATTGATGTTGTCAATCTAATAAATTAGTCTAATACTTTTAATGGAATTTCATTTTTATTTTAAAAAATAAAGCTTGTCTGAAGATCAGAGATTAAAACAGCCCCACTTGTCAGCCTTACAGACCAGGCAGGGTGACACACAACTTTAATCCCATAAGTCACATTGGTTTTCCATAGAAATCACATGATGCATACTTTTAATTCCAGTGGCACATGAATTTAATCCAAGCCCTAGAGAGATATATAAGATGGGAGGTGAGAGCTCTCACTCTCAGTCTCATTTTGAGATTCCTGGAAGCAGTATCACCATTTCAGACTGAAGTATAGATAAAATACAGTGGCTGGCTGTTTTGCTTTTCTGACCTTCACATTAAACCCCAATTTCTCTCTCTGAGTTTTTATTAATTGTACATCATTTGGCACCCAACATGGGGCAGAATTCACAAAGAAAGCTGTTTGTCTTCTGCTTTTTAGCCAACGTCACAGGCTGGAGCCAAACCCAAACCTAAGCACCCGGGTTTGAAAGAAAAACTAGAGTTCCCAGCATCCATCCAAGTTTAGCTTCTACATAAAGAAGGAAAATACACAAAGAATCTGGTTGCTGTATCTTACTGTAATGTCTTTGAATTGTTTGTCTGCTGAGGAAGGAGCAACAGCTGTTAAAAGACATTTTATTATAAATACTGCTGGATTGATCCAATCTACATATTTTGAAAACTTTTTTGTGACAATTCTATTTAGGACACACAAGTTTAATAAAAGGCCAAAATACACACAGATTACTATACCAGAGAGAGCTCCTCCAAGGAAGCAGGCAGGTCGGTGATC
>JAQHUG010000034.1:8445462-8460791 GCA_028555095.1 Dicrostonyx torquatus
TAATGCCCGTAACTTTTCCTCAGCCAGAGGCCATTGTTTAATCCAGATCTCCTGTTACCATTTTAAATAAAAAGATATGTTATTTAGGAGAAGAGCTTTTGCTTCCACAGGAAGTTAGAGGCTGTGGAATAATTCTGGGTTAAGAAAAGTAAGGTTCGAGCAAGGAAGATCCCCCTGAAAAATCTCAAATAGGAGCAGATGACCCAGATGATCCAATGTTTCAGAGCACTTTTGTTTCAGTTTTCTCTGAGTTCTATATCCAGAACAGTGTCAAGGCTGCTGCCTGAGATGATCCCGTCTCACAGAATACTCCAGTCAGGATTTAAACATAATCCTAAATATTTTGGGGTCCCCAGAAGATTATAAGTGCCCACGATCAGCACGAAGTAGCCTAGAAAACTATACCCACATTCCAAAAAATGAATTATGGGTGTTTGCCTTTGTTTAGCGTATTGGTTACAAGTTGTTATAGATAGTTGTCAGGAAAAAATTAACAAAGGACATTAGATTCAAGGTTTTGAAAAGAAAAAAGGGAGAAGATATATATGATCTTGTTTTGAAAGGAAAACAGGATATAGATATGATATGATAAAAGGATAGATTATTGAATATATTCTGAAAAGAAAAAAGGGAGGATATAGATAAAATTAAAAGGTAGATTGTTGAATCTACTTTTAAAAAGCAACTACTAGTTTTAAATGTTTTACCTTGGAATGGACTTTTATATATTGTATCAATTTTGTATATTGAGATTAATTTTGTTAGAACATATTATACATATAGTTTTACTCTTGTTTAAGGTTTTGCACTTATGTAACTCATTGAACAATGTAATAAAAATCTATAGTCCGTGTAAGTTATTATTACCAACTGTTCAGGATAATAAGGAATTGAAGATTAGTAATAAGTCATCTAGAATAATCAAACTTGTAGTCACATTGGTATGTTTTCAAGGCCAAACAAAGATATGTTTTAGACAGGCCATTTTCAAAAACTTCAGAGATCTACAGAATATGGCATTTAAGATGTTTAAATAACCCAGGTTCTTTTATTACAATGAGACATGTCTGTTCCTGGCAGTATCAATCTACTTCAGAGAAGATAATGTGCATTGAATAAACTTCACATGGAGATTACTTTGTGGCAAAAGTAAGCTACTGGGCAAGAAAATGCCTTTGCCTTGACTGTTGATAATGTGCTGTCCTAATTAGATATGTAGAAACAAAAAGAAAGTGATTGCCAAATATTATCAAGACAAGGAGGGACAGCCCTTCAGAATATCCTGCTTCACTGAAAAAAATCTGTTGGATATACTAGGCCTATAGGCTAAAGATGGATGCCCCAACATTGCAGAAACTTTGGGTGACTGTCCAGGCAGCTGGTTGTTTTTGTCATTATTCACATTTTTTTTTGGAAATGATTTGCTTGAACTTCCTGATTACTCAGTTAATATAACTTCCTTCATGGGTCTCTGAAGGAGTTGAAGATTAGACAGCTATAGTTGTAGTTTACCAGATACGGAAAGCAAGTTATGATAGAAAGTAAATTAGGTATAGGTCTTTGGACTCACCAAGACAGGATGGATATGGAGGATTTTCTCTGAATTTGTCAAATGCAAATGGATTAGACATCTTTGATGTATTTAATGCCTATACTATATATAGTATTAATACTATATCATATATAGTCATTGTATTTATTGTCTATGGTTTCTCTTATATTAGTTATAGTCTTCTTTTTTATTTTAGACAAAAAGGGGGATCTAGTGGCTTTTCATTTGTATTTTAAAATATAAAGCTTGCCAGACTATCACAGAGTAGAACAGCCCCACTTGTCAGCCTTAGAAACCAGGCAGTGGTGACATACACCTTTAATCCCAGTAGTCACAGTAGTTTTCTATAGATACCAGGTTGGACATGCCCTTAATCCCAGTGGTGCACACCTTTAATCTGAGCCCGAGAGAAGATTATAAAATGGAAGGAGATAACTCTCACTCTCAGTCTCACTCTGAGATTCCTGGAGGCAGGATTGCCATTTCAGACTGAGGTGGAGCCAGTGACTGGCTGTTGTTTTTCTGACCTTCAGGTTGAATCTCAATTTCTCCTCTGAGTTTTTATTAATAGTGCATAATATATTTATATATCTTATGCTGACATACTGATTATATTCAAGAATTTCATTTAGCTTACTGGAAACCAACAAACTGCAATGAGTAGACTACATGAAAATTCTGACATACAAACCACAACATAATTTCCAGGAATTCACTTAGTTTTTATAATAGAAAACTTTATCCACTTGAATAATGTAAAACATGTAGTCTTCAACGGTTCAATAGGGAACAGATTATACCACAACCTTATGAAACTGTCTTACTCAGTGTTCTATTGCTGTAAAGAGACACCATGACCAAGGCAGCTCTTACAAAAAAGAGCATTCAATAGGGGGCTTGCTTACAGTTTCAGTGATTTAGTCCAATATTATCCTGGCAAGAAGTATGGTGGCATACACAGAGTTGGAGAAATAGCTGAGAGCTTACATCCTAAGGTGTGAGTTAGAGAGAGACACTGGCCCTGGATATGTGTTTGAAACCTCAAAGCCTACTCCAGGTGATATTCTTCCTCCAACAAGACCACACTCCCTAATCCTTTTCAAATAGCGCCACTCCGTGATGACTAAGTGTTCAAATATATGAGCCTGTCAGGGCCATTATTATTCAAGTCAGCACAGAAATATTTATCATCATTCTTAAATATTGTCTTCTGAATTTCTGCGAAGAGCCATGGAGCTGCTTTGGATAATTCTTTTCAGAGTGTCAACAACTTTTCATGGTGCATTAATCTGAATCCCTCACCACTGTTAGTGGAATTCTTACCCAAAGATGGAATACTCAGGATCAAGGTTAGTTATGAGAAAGCATAGCTAATATCTGGTAATAAGTTAGATAGCAGACAGTAGGCCAGTAGCTGGGTTTCCAGTGAAGATAGGCCCAGAAAAGATGGAAATTCCCTAGTTATTTGTTTGAAGGAACTGATCCTAGAGAAACAACTTCCTATATACCAAGTAGTCTTAGACTCTAAGGTTGAGTGTAGGGCACAGAGCCAATGGACACTCTAAGCTATGGGTAGTGGCATGAGTGGACTCATTCAATTTAGGGCAACTGATTTTAACAAGATTTTTAAGTTGACCACCAGTTTTTATGTGTTTTTTTTTAATGCCAGCACTCACAAATATAATTAAGCATAAATTCAATAATATTTTATCCTAACATAAGCCATTTTTTATTAATCAAATTCTTAAATAGCAATTATCCATTTTATTCACTGTCTCCCTTACCTTTTTTGCTGAGATACATGGTCCAGAATACCCCGCTGTCTACCACAGCACACCTCAGGCCAGCCTTTGCTGCTGATTATTTCATATCATTCCATGGAGAGCTACCCAGGAAAAATGGGCTGTTTTCCAATGTTACTCTGGCATTATAAACACAATGCAGTGTGGAGGAGTTTTGATTCTTAAATATGACAGTTTATTTTGGTAAAATTCAAACAACTTTTAAAATTCTTTTATTGTGTTCCAAAAACTTAGCAATTTTTAATTATCATAATTGTTTTCATTTTTCAATTACATGTAAGCATCTCATAAGAAACATTTTGTTTCTGCAGTTAGACAGGTTAAAGCCCCAAAGAGACGAGAAACAGCTTAGCTGATTCTAGCCTGCATTTCAGGCTGCAGCAGAACTCCACATGTGGGAAAGACTAACTCATTCACCCAAACGCAGAACAAAGGGGCTTCAGAAAAATGAAATCCATAGATCACAGCAGAATCTCTGTAGTTCCCATTTACACTCTTTTCCCAGGACCTCGTTAAAGCTTGTCCAAGAGCTATAAAGGTTCAGAAGAGAAAAAAATAAAAAGATAAACAAAAATTTCTCTGAAATGAGGTGGGGTTGTGCCTATATTTGAGTTTGAACATTGTAGAATGAAGATCTAGTTAATAATGCTCCCCAATTATTACCTGTGTGAACATGGTGAGGTCACATTATGCTGTTAGATATTCTTTCCTATTCTGTATGAATGTCTCTTAAGATTGCTGCTTGGAGCAATTAAGAGTACCGATATTGTAGATATATTAAATGTAACCAAAAGGTTGTTCATTTGGTCTCAAATTTGCTGTATACAGTGTACAGGTTGTACATTTCATATCTAGGCACGCCCAGGTGAAGGGGAGGAATGAAATCCATACTAAGGTCACTTGATAAAAACCATGTACTCAGGCATAGGACTGTAACACTTTTTATATTTGGTCATTCACATAAATGGACTATTTACTGGAGTCATGGTGGTATAAAATAAATCAGGGTTGCTTTTAAGTATTACATAAAATACTCTTACACATACTTCAATTGCTCACATGTCAAAGTATAGGAATTACATTCAAGGAATCTTGGTACTGGCCCTGCCTTACTGGAAATCAATAATTTTAAGCTATTTTCTTAGCTACTTTGAGCTCCTACTTGCTCATTTTCAGAATAAGGTGGTTTTCTTCCCTCTAATCTGGAGAATTCATGTTTCTTACTTACTCTGAAAATGGAGACATGTTCATTATTCAATGACTGCTCTAACTGCATCTTATCCACTTATCTACCTTATTAAAACATTCCCGGCAATCTGTAATTGGTTCCTAAGATCAACAAGCTAAATCTTTAAAATCCAGAGAAACCATATAGCCAGGCACCACCTGGTGCAAATGAGGCTGGGCATTCTTTGTTCATGGCAGAGAGCCTGTGCTCATCCTCTATCTTCTCTCTCCATCATGTTTAGTCTCCACGTTCCCTTACTCATCGCGTTCAGAAATTACGTGCTGGCGACGTGTAAAGGATAATTGTTTTAATTATTTTAGCCTAAACAAATAAAACTAAACATTACAAGACGGAATTACCTGTCGGCATCTTCAAGGCCAGCTGTTCTTCAGCTTTCTATTTAAGCTGCACTTAAAACAGTGGGTTCAGAGGCGCATGGGGAGTGTGCTAAGAAGGGAGCCACGGGGGCACCAAGCACAGTTTTGTTTTGTAGGAAGAAGGTTGAGGCTCCAAGCAGATCAGTGGCTGGGTGTACATTTTCCTGGTTCCATCCTCATGAGCAGAAGTATCTGAATAAGGAACCAGTACTTTAAGGCTTTGGGTGTGTCACCTATGCAATGACAGCTCAGTTCAGTTTTGTCAGCTGTACGTGTTGCTAGCCTGCATCTCGCTTTGCAGGAACTTGCATCTCCCAAGCTGTACCTAATAACTTTGGGCAAGTTGGCAACGTGATTTTTCCCTGTAGAGATCACACGCTGGGACCCTGCTACTGACTGTTCATTGATTCCCATGCAAGTTTTATGTCTTTCCAACTGGGTCTTCAGTGTTCATAGTTCTCTAAAATATTATTACTGTGTGTTAATTTCTTCATAATCCTTTCTAAACTTTAATAGTATGTTTCTATCATTCATGCTATACTTAAAATTGCATTTCCCCCCCTCAGTCATAATGAGAGTTCCATGAAAACAAGGCTTTTTCCTCCCTTTTCTTTACAACTTTACCCCAGTTCCTAGAAGAGTGTCTGGCAGATGGTGATTGCCTAAGACCTTGCTGTGGGAGAAGGAATGAATAAGCAATGGCTTAGTTTCCAGGTTTTATTTTGCATTCTTAGTAAAGAAGCTTGTTGATTTGGGAGCTTCTAAGAAATCTGATTAGCATAATTGAAGTTGTTTAACAATCTTTGAATGTCAGCTCTCTGTTTTCTCATTCACACTGAAATCAGACTTACTCTCTAGTCTCATGTGGCATGGGAGGTTAGCGTATGTGGTCCTGGAATCACAGAATCTTTTCATGTAAAACAAGAAATGCAGAAGTCAGTACACTTAGTACAGTGCCTTTCAGTCCAACTGAAAACTGAGCTTCTCTTTGATAAACATTTCTGGTTATGGATACTTAGTTTCTATTCTGTGTTGACTAGGTTGCTCTGAACTGTGGTTTTCATGACCGTGGAAGTCTCAGCAAATGATGTCATGTTAATTACATTGTTTATCTGAAGCCTAAAATATTGATGGATGCTGGGCCAAACATCCCCATGGAAGCACACTGACAAAACTTCTTTCCTATTACATTTTCATTTAGCTCACTCCTTATTTTCTCATATATTTTCTTTAGAAATTCCTCGTGTAAGGAAATTCACTGTAAGAACATTTTCTTTTATGGAGGCAGAGAAGTATTGAGCTTACAGTTGTGCAAGGGCAAATTCAGTGGCAATGCAAGCCAGGCTCTGGCCTCTGTGCATAGCCAAATCCATCATGCAGAGGAGATGAGACAGTGAGTGATATTCTTCAATTAAGTCTGTCCACAAAATGTGGTTTTTCAGGGGCAGAAGGAATTGCTGGCTTCTTTATACAAGTGTCTTCACTTGTCCTTCAAGGATTTCTTTTTCGTAGCCTTGAGTGAAATTTAATTTGAAGATTAATCTTTCCTTGGTTTAGTTTGACATAAAGTTTAAAGCTGATATATTCAACTTTTTAAAGACTTCATTTACTTAGACATTCATGAGACTGGAATACATGGCCCTCAGGAGGTAGAAAGTGCACTTTATCATAAGTGAGGTATCTGTGTACTCAGTAAACTTTCTAACGTGTAGGGAGAGACCTCTATATGTTTGTGAGTGAAAGAATGAATTAGTAAAGAAATGCAAGGATGAGTAAATAGCATATATCAGACATCATTTTGCCAGAGGAATATTTGCAATAAAGAATCAATAAAGTAATTTTGCTCGTATAATTATCTGGATATATATCAGCCCCCTGACTCACTCTGGAACAACTCAAGAGCTCCTTTGAAAGTCAATAGGGACCTCTACTGTATGGACACCATGGTTTGCCTTTTCCTCCTACCCCATCCTGCTCTGTTTACATAGATTTATTTTATTTTGAGAATTTAATCACTATATGTACATCACCCTGGCTCCTCTGACTCTCCAGTTAACTTTTTCCCATGCTGTCCTTTCAAAATTCATTTTATTTAAAAATTACTATTACATATATATGCAATATATATGTAACATGTATATACACACACTATATAAAACCGATTTAGTCTATTTAATTTTAGTTATATTTACATGTGTCCATGGATGACCACTTGGGATTGGAAATTCTATGGGGGAATTTGTTACTTCAGGGATCTGTTTCTCCCTCTCTTGGCAGACATTGACCATCTGTATCTTTTATTCTATGGATGGGACCATATGAACTTTCTCTTGTCCCTTCCAGCATGGCAACTGGTGCTGTCATTATACTTGTTCAGAAAACCATATTGCTGAGAGTTTATGGTTGAATTTGTTCTTTCCTCTCTAGGGGAGATGATTGACCAGCAGGTATTCTGGACCTCTGGCCCTTAGAATCACTTTGACCTTTCTTCCACACATTTTCTTGAGCCTTTGGTGTAGACGTGGTGTGAAAGATGTATTGGTTGCTGTTGTGTACTCCAGTCATTTATTCTCTGTGTTTTGACTAAATAACATCTCTCTAATTTGTAGTAAGAGGTGCGGGCTGTGTTTCCAGCACCTGAGAGGAGTGTGGGCCTTTTGTTTTGTCCCGGCTGCTGGGCTAGCTTACATTTGAAATAACCACATGGAAATTGTATTAATTAAATTACTTCCTGGCCCATTAGTTTTATTTCTTATACATATTAGTTTAACCCATGTTTAGTAATTTGTGCATCACCACATGGTCGTGGCTTACCGGAAAGATTCTAATCAAAGTCCATCTTGGGCTGGAGAAACATGGCATCTGCCCCAGTACCTTCTCTCTCTCAGCCTTGCGTTCTGTCTACTCTGCCAACCTAAGGGCTGCCCTATCAAGAGGCCGAGGCAGTTTCTTTATTCAACCAATGAAAGCAACAGAAATACAGAAGGACCCTCCTACACCACTAATATTCTCTATCAATTACAAGAGGAAGAACAGTGAGAGATCTGTGAGGATAAGTGTTTAGAAAACGGAAACTGGAGGTAGTAAGTTCTTCTTTCAGGTTCATGATTTTTCTAGCCACAGGTTTTTTTTTTTTTTTTTTTTTTGTAAGTTTACCATAGCAGTTATAAATTCCTTCTTGTTAAGCAGGACTTAAATCCAATTAGAGAACTGTTTCTTACCACCAAGATACTATTGAACCCTATAATATCTTCTCTGGCCTAACATCACTCCAGTTTATAAAAACCTATAAACTTTGCAACTATGTAGCACTACCAATAGCACCTTCTTATATCAGAGCCAGTCTCCAGAGAGGAGGGTTTCCGGTCAGTTCCAGGCTTGATTCTTCTGAAGTATATGTATCTTCAGTAATATGGCCCTACTTTCAAATTCTGGGAGGCAATCTAGAACATTGGCAATATAATTTGAGGGGTTTCTTGGATTTCCCCCAACCAACATCTCAGGAGGAGGGTTTTCTTGCCAGGCTATTGGAGTTTTGTTAGAGAATCGACAGTTTTGTGGGAGATACTATCACCCCAAATGGAATAACTTTATTAATCTATTCATATACTTAAACACTTTGTATAATTTCAGGAAACATAAAATTATCCCCTATATCTTTTCAAACATTCTTGGTATTAATGTTCTTTCCTCCCTCCCTCTCCATCTACACTAGTTTCTAACCCTCTCCTCAATTAAACTACCCATTTTCCCATTTCCCCCTTCATAACACATGCCCTGCTCTACTCTTTTTACAGACGCAAGTCTCAGATTAACATCCTGACAGAACTCTACTGTATGAATCTCTGCAATCAAACATGTTGCAAGGAAGCCAAACCTAAGGCACCATCTGGAACTAACTTTCCTCACTTAATAAATAAAGGACTCTACGTACCCTAAAAGACTATCACAAGAATTAAAAGTGTAGAAAAGAAAAGTTCCCATTGGTCTTTTGTTGGTGTTAATTTGTGTGCTTCATTTTCCTCATAACTTGGATGCATCCTAGATCTTCTACCACAAAATAAGCAGGCACACATAATAGCATGCAGAAATCTGAAAATATCACTTTGGATTTTTTTTTAACCCAAAGAGTGATAACATGGGGAAAGGTCAGGACACTTAAGGGTCAGGTCATTTCATGTGGACTCTGCAAATACAGCCTGAAAGTTTGTGTTTTACAGAGTTTGCTTGTATTAAGTTCAGGGTTTTTTCTTTTGCAAACATGAGCAAAAAGAAAAGAGAATTCCTTTTTGCCTCTTCAAGGGCACTGCAAACATTGTTTCCCCCTCTGTTTTCTGGGGATTCAGAACAAAGCTGTTCGTCAGCAGAGAAACAAATTGGTTACCTTAACAGTAGTGATTGTGAAAAATTTTTCTAAGATTCATTTAGTCTCTCTATATGACTGTGTCCTCCAACATTTGGGGTCTATATTGGAAGAAAAGTCCACCAGTGTTTAAAGAAGACAGAATCCTCTGAGAGAAACAAAGACAATTATTGAACTTCCATTGCTAAGCGGATAGCATTTTATGAATTTGGCCCTGTGGATCTAATTTGTAGAAGTGGATTCTTGGCACTGTGCTGGATCTCTGTGCCTTCATTTCTCTCCTTGTAATGTAGCAGTGGGGTCTATCTTATAATAGAATGGCAGAGAAGGCTGTTCAAATATAGAACAGATACAAGTTCATTTAAAAATACATCTCATTTTTAGTAGCTTCCTGACGTCAAAAGAAGGAGAAAAAATGAGGAGGAGGAGGAGGATATGGAACAGGAGAAAGGAGAGAAAGGGAGAGAGGAGGTCAAACTACTTCAGGACATGATCTGGTGTTCTTGGAACCAAGGGGTGGAGCTAGTGTGTATTTAGAGGAGGAGTAAGAGTAAAAGGAGGAGGAACAAGGAGAGGGAGAAAGAGGAAGAGAAGACAGAGGAAAAAAATAGGGTGGAGGAAAAACTATTTAAGGACATGGACGTGTGGTCTTGGAACCAACGGCAGGTCCTAGTGCTTATTTTGGAGGAGGAGGAAGACAGGAGAAGGAAGAAGGGAGGGTAAGAGTTTGAGTTACCATTTAATGAGACTTTCTTACACTAGAATTTTATTATTCAGTTTGAGTAAGCTGTTGTAATAATGCTTCACAAAAGAGAAGAAACTCAAATAAAAGGACTATGAACAAAATACAATTACTCCCATGGCCACATTATCATTTGACTGTGGCATGTTGAGATCAATACAGTGGCTATACTTCAGGCTTTGGGATCTGCTAGGGTTGGAGCCAAGAGAGGGGATCAGTGCACGGTTTGGTTTTGTGTGTTTTAGGCTGGAGATAAGGGGTGCAAAGCCACCCGAAACACCTCTTTCTCAACAGGGCAGCTCAGTAAGTTACACTGTAATTCTATAGTATTTGCTGTTATTACTCATCATAGCCTACCCGTGTTTACATATAGATTGTCTGTTAAACCTTGAGACTTTGAGGGGCAATGGGTCTTCTTTATCTCTCGATGCAACGCTTCAGAAAGTTCTTTGCTAGCTGAAAGCACTCAGTATATAGCTTTTGGTTAAGAGATAAATAAATGAAAAAAGTCTGCATGAATTTGCACCGGTAAATTCTAAACAAACTGTACTCACACAATGAATAGTTGAGCTACAGTTTATAATTAGGACAAACTCAACCTGCTTGGGCAGTTGCTGAATTCTTTGAAGCTGCTGTTATGCAATACAAATGGCAAAGAGCCTTTTTGTGCCAGCCTTGGCTTTCTACACTGGTGACTTAGACCACTGATCTGAGCTAGGATGCTTGCCTTTTGCATTCACTCATGAGAATGCATTTAAATAATTGAGAGAATTTGGTGGATGTGCACAGAGGATTCTGAGCTTTTCAAAGCACAGAGTTTGGAATTATCAAAGAAAAGCAGGTATCTGCAGTGTTAAGGAAATATTTCAGTAACTCAATCACTTATCCCCAATGAGAGAATTCCAAAAACTCTTCCAATGCAATAGAATGAAGGCAATGAAACTTACTTACAGAGGTGCTGCTTCTAAGGACAGTGTTGGGAAGTGTCCACAGGGATAGTGACAATTTCAGTTATACTTAAATCTTCAACTTTCAAACATGAACGTGCTGGATATGTTGGTGATGCTTTCTGACTATAACATTTCTTCTTTGTAAAATGGAGGTAATAATTTCTAAATGCTAACCTGATAACAGATAGTCAATCTACATATCTACTGACAGTAAAATTTCCCCCTCTTCGTCTGCCTCATTTTCTCTCTCTTCCCTTCCTCCCTCCCTGCCTTGCTTTCTTCCTTCCTTGTTTTCTTTCCTTGTTATTGATGCTCTTTTATTCTCTTCATTCCCTCTCTTGTTTTTCTCTTTCTTATTTGGATATAAAATCACTTGAAATTAGCTTTTATGAAAGCACAGATATTACTACCACTATCTTCTTAACATTTATTTAACCATTATCTTAGTTTGCAAAAAAATACAAAATTATTTTTTACTATCTATCAATTTATTAACTATGTGAACTCTATTAGCATTATGATGTGGTAAATGGTACTAAATTATTAGATAATCTGAATCCAATTTCTTTCATGGCAAGAAATAAGTTACATATGTTACTTAGTCTTTTTGAGCCCTCATTTCCTATAGGATATCAATATTTATAGTTATTGAAGGCTTACAGATCTATTCCTTCAACATCTATTTACTTATTAATTGCCTCTTATTTATTAATCCAACCATCTTTCTACCATAAACACTCCTTGTGCCACCCCTGAAGTTAATGTTTTCAATAAACAGATACTAGTTATTCATGTCAATTTGGAGCTTCAAATAAGTCACTGATACTAGCAAAATCTTTGCTAAAATCGAGGCAGTCAGGATCAGTGAAAGGCAGTTACATGTATAACAGTATATCATTTAACTAAATAAAACTGAGTCAGAGGCCTAAGTATATAAAACATGTTATGAGCTAACCTCCAAATCTAAAAATTTGGATTCACCAAGTAGGTGAGAGAGTTAATATCTGTACCCAGTTATCAGGGAATATTTTTAATCACAAGATCTTCCACCATATTTTAATTTATTTGATATAAATCCACCTATACATAGGAAAAACACATATTTCAAATATTAATGGAGTCATTCTTATTTATTATTTTTCATTAAATATGAGCAATGCAAGTATATATATATATATATATAATTTTTTCTAAACTATGGTTTTGGAACTTAATTGGCTACTTGCAGCCTCAAAACAACCCATTCTTCCACTTCCATTTCTATTCTTTCTATTCCCACCATTCTCAGTGCAGACTGTGTCGTTTTGTTCTGTTTTGTTTTTTCCGGGGACGACAGCCTCCTAAATGGTTACCTTGACCTAGATTCGTGCTTCTCGTGCTTCTTCACTTCCATTCAACTTCCAATCTGATCATCCTTAAAGGTGCAACATTGACCATCAAGTCAGGGCAAAGATAGCTCATTTCACTGCGAATCAGGAGCACACCGCTAAGCATAGCACACATTGCTGTTTCAGCGTCACTTAGATCTGTTCCTCACCATCCTACAACATCAAGATAGTGAGGAACTGAAGTCCATCCCCATTTCTGGAATTTCAACACACCTGTATGTTTCCACACTTCTTCGCCTTATAAAAAGCATCCTTTCCTCCACGGACTTAGGTGAACCCATGATAATCACTGACTCAAGGTTCTGGCTTCCAGAAATCCAGTTCTAACCTCACCACACACCTATGCTCAATCATTAGTCCTATGACAAGGTACCTTTTCCTGCTCCAAGGACCATTTTGGTTCACTACTGACTCCAAACACTATATACTTGATGAGAAACTACATCCCCCATGCTGTTCTGGGGATGGCCGATTACAAAGGTTCATGATCCCAGTCTCACACACAAATTAGCTAGACATTTAACAGACATTTGTGGAATTAACAGAGTAAGTAAAGTTTTTATAGCAATAGCAACTTGTTTATAGTTATACGTTAAAAACAATTTAAATAAGAAAGAAAAATTTCCACACAGGTTGATTTGTCTTAGTGTATTGTTTCCCTGTCATATTTATGTTAGAGATCAAAAGATAGTTGTTTTTCTTCCTGAAAACTCAAAGCAGCTTTGTTTTTACTGCTTTCATGTCCCTTGTATTAAAGGGAGCTTTAGTGGTTGACTTTAATATAACTTGATTGTCTCCACATTCATATCCCCTGATACCTCACTTTCACCACAAGTCAGCACGATCCAAATCTCTTCTTAATTACATTCCTTACCTGCTGCAGTAGCAGTTGCTGAGAATGTGTCACTGGCTCAAATGATTACACTGGTGGTAACGGCACACATTCCCACGGGGCAGGGTGGTGTGGTGGACTTCAAAGGGCCCATGCCAAGTGGTGATGTATATTGTAGTCCAATTAAAGCATAATTACAGTGGCATGCTATATTCTGATTTCTGCTTGTGTCATAGATAACCCATCCCTATATTTTATACTGTTACCTACACAAAGCCTCCCAGGTCACACCAGCAGAGCACAGTACACACCCATGGGTGTCAACATCAGGTGTTCAGTGGGAACTAGATTCCTTTACATATACATGTGGTAAGTCTGGCTCAGTGCTAAGTCTTATATGCAATATATGCAATGTCTCATTGATCCCTAGAGGAAAGTGTTACAAATCTCAGTACCACAAGGGAATAATAAAATTCAGGAGCATTCTATGTTATGGCCAAAGTCATGAGCTCTATCATCCCTTGACTGCATCACTATCTTGGCCTCAATTTCAACACTGCAGTACCTACACAGAACCTGAAGGAGAGGGAGGTCTATAATTATTTAACATAAAAATTGAATCATAGTTAAATTGTTAAATTGCTTCTCTCTCTCCCTAGATGTGATCTTAGGGGGACTTCACATTTTGATTCTAGCCGCTCCAACAGCTGTCAAGCTTTCTGAAAACAGATTTTGGGTTCATCACTCTCCACCCCAGCCTTGGAGGAAAACAAACAAAGAAACAAAAACCAAAGGAGAAGACCAATAGATGGATATTTTTTGTGAGTCTATTGAAAGATTCTAAAAGACTGGTTTGGGCATTTTAAATGGTCCTCTGTTCTGGATTCTCCTATCTCTGCCTAGGGTTTGTAAAGTTAAGCTTCCTATTAACTTGTGCCAATTTCACATCTGAGACTCTTCTCCTGCTTTAACTTCTCCCTCACATCACTTTCCAGGCAAAGGTTGTTCATCCTTTCATATACATGTAATTACTGATACAAGTTTGAGGACCCTCACTGCAAAGGCACTCAACTGTCACATCTGATATCCTTACCCAGGAGGAAGCAGGAAGATGCTAGGTTCATCCATTGTTCTTTCAAAAGGAGAAATGATGACTGGAGAGAGAAACGAGACAGGAAAGCTAGTTACAGTAACCTTGATTTATATTTTGTCCATAAATCAAAATTTTCTTGGTCCTACCTGGAATTAAAGCCTAAAATGATAAAAATTGTTTGGGGAGTCTAATCCTGGATCAATTCTTAAGTAATTTTAGAGTTACCTCTTCAAAAAGGTGACTTTTATAACAGGCATCAGGGAAAGTTAGGCTTGGAGGCAATACTACAAGCTACCAAACACATAAAAATATTAGCAGAGTTGGGTCACTCACTGATCTAGAGACCACCCCTCAGGTTCACCTTAAGCCATGCTAAACATGTAGGTAGAATAATTATCCAAATTTTAGTGAATAGTATGTTATTCTTTCCCGGAATTCTCACTTAGGTATATTATTCCTGGGAAGACATGATCAAATGTCTACTAACTGCAGAAAGGGAACTGACGACACACCAAAATACAGATAAAAAACTCAATTTGGTGAATCAATGAGTTTTATTTGGATTAATTACAGGAATATTCATAAGGGTTTATGTAACAAGTCTTTCTCTGTCCTGCCAGTTCCCAAGTGATGACAAGGAGACTTATTATTAATTGTAAAAGCTCAACCTCAGCTTAGGCTGGTCCCACTAGCTCTTATAACTTAAATTAACCTATTTATTTTAATCTGTCTTCTGTCAAATGGCTTATTACCTCATCTCTCTGAACTATGCATGCTTCTTCTGTATCTGCTTTTTTCCCCCCACATTTCTCTCTCTGTCCAGAGGTAGGTCCTGCCTATACCTTCTGCCCAGCTATTGACCAGTCAGTTTCTCATTAAAACCTATCACAATAATGCATTTCACATAGTGTACAAATATTCCACAACATTTTCCATTTTTGTTTAAATGAAAAGGAAAGGTTTTAAATCCAATACAGTAAAATTATATACATTAAGAGTAAT